>CAXKVV010001917.1:0-26460 GCA_964058805.1 Schoenoplectus triqueter
CCAAAATAGAGAAGACTACTTTTTATTAAGGATTTCAGTTCTTGTTGAATTGTACACAACACAAAATTAGTAAGATACCCGTTTAAAATTTTATATTACATATGAGTGAATATATTATATAAGACTTGCAAAGCTTTTTTTTTTTGAAAAAAAATATTCTTAAACGGTGCCAAGACATGTAATGATGCATTATAAATGCAGAGGCCACAAATTTCGGACTGAACGGTTGGAATTCTTTCTTTGTAGCAGGCATACATTTGAAAAGCTGAAGTGTTTTACATAGGGTAGGGGCATAGTTGACAAAACGAAGGAAAATTTTCTCTGTTCTGAAAATAAAAAAAGGGGCTCACAAATTATCACGCCCCATTACATAAACGTAATGTAATAAACTGTACGGACTGTAACTGATGTATATTAAATCCGCAACTAACCTCAAATAAAACATATATGAACAATAAATTATGAATAACGTATGCAATTGAAATATATTAATTAATAGTACCACAACTATACCCTCCTTCGGTTGCTGATTACAAAAAAAAAACGTAGCAGTTATCCTATAATAATTATTTTGTTTAAGGTTCTAGTTTGAGGTAAATTTTTTTTAATAAGTTTAATAAATATGCAACAAAAAGTTGAATGTACTTTTTATCAAAAGTATTAACAGAAAAAAATTCCACATTTCCTTGTGAATCATAGTGTACTCCCTTTTTTTTTTCCTTGCTTTAATTTAATTGTGTAAAAAATTAAACGAACCCTAAATTACAGACATCTTTTGTGATTTATCAAAGTAGAGGAACGACAATTTTTTTAAATAGGTAAAGCTTTACCTATTTAATTTTTATTAAAAATAAAGAAGTTACAGTCTAGAGGAGGAGTTGATAGGTATGTACAATTAATGGTGTTTTTCTATCCTTTCCCAAGTCAGCACATGTTTTTTTTTATCTCTATTTATAATTTCTATTAATATTGTAGATGAAATTAATTTTCTTTGAAAGATCCGTCAATTTCTCTCTTTTCATATATTCCTTGTCATTGCCTCGAATATTTAATTCATTTGACTCCTTATCACCTGTTTCAGTCCTCTCTACGAACGCTTAACCAAAGATTAAGCCTTCGTAACAAGATTCGTTTTCATGATGGTTCATGAATAATTTGTCAGTTTAATATATAGTATATTTTTTTAGTAAAAAATGTTTTATTTGCGAATTATTTGGCAATAAAATACATTATATATTATTTTAAATAGAATTTATAACTTTTTAATATATTTTTAATATTTTATCATTATAATATATATTTTATTTATAATATATGAAACGAACTATTCCTGAATTATATCCATATTATACCTGAACGTCAAATTTTTAACCTCGCCGAATATTTTCCGAATTACGAATTTATTACTATAGGTGAGACTGCAGTTCTTAAATATATTTTAGATCATTAGTAGAATAAAAAACTTTACTAGAATACAAGATGTATTATTCCTTGCACGATCTAAACCTATCCAATAATAATAATAATAATAATAATAATAATAATAATAATAATAAAAGGACGCGGAGAAGCTGCAGGAAGGAATGACAACTCTCTGAATAGAAGTGAAGTCTCTTAACATGGGCCCCACCTCAATGACGTCTCAGCATGAGGCTGATTAGTGATTAGTTCGGTAAGTCTCGGATCCATTGCCCATGCCAACCCATGTGGGTTGATAGGCCCGGTCTGAACTATGAAGAGATCTTTGCCTTCATGGATTGGAGTATTGAACCCCGTTTGACGGAGAATGGATCCTTTGTGGCTGATCCTAAGTGCAAAACGTCGTGGACTTTATCAAATTTGAGAAGATTGAAATGAGATGGCAATTTCAGTTGTTTTCTTATGGTCTACATATGTTGTATTTTGTTGATTAAAATAATTTAAATGACATGTTAAAAGTACTTGATGTCAGTAGATATGCATGTGTTGTCAAAATCACATCAATCCTGTTTAAAAAAGTATAGAGTTGACTTAGTAGCCATGCTTTTATTTTTCATTTTATAACTAAATATTAAAAATGTTTTGAAGATATACTATTATATTGTGGGTATTGTTTTTAAATATTTTTGAAGAATATTCTTAAAATAGAAAAAAAAAACTATTTATTTAATCTAACAGAATAAAGTTATTTTTAGTTAACAGTAGTAATAAATGTTCTTTATCTGAACTGTCAGGATTATGGGTTAATGTTCTAGAGAGCTGCATTTATTGCATGGAAAACGACTATTCACACTCGTGCACTGAAAACCACTGTAGCTAGAATAAAGGATGGAAATAAGATGCTTCAATGTTACCTGCAAATTGCACCCTGCAATGTTCAATATACCTTGTTTGTACTACTTGTGAGGAGCTATACTTGTAACCATGTGTGTAGCGGGTTATTGCACTTGTAAATTTGTAATGTTCGGGATGCATAATTGCACCTGCTAATATATATAAAAAAATGTTATTTTTCCTCTGATTTGGGGTCATATCCATAGACTGCTTTGTCTCTTGAGTGATGGTGTGATGCAAGATTGGTTTTACAGTTTTTTTTGTATATAATAATTATAATAATTATATTATTAATAATAAAAATGATAAAAACAAAAATATAAAATTTACGAATGGCAGCGCGTCACTTTTAGTGACGCGGAACAAACACGCCACTGATAGTACTATTTTTACATTTGTAATAATAGTAGATATTGATGTAATGAATCCAATACTAATGTTTTAAATTTTTTGTCCATAACGCCCAGTGTGATCAGAAGCGGACCGGACGCTGACCTGTAAAGTTGCGAGTCAATGTTTTATTGGTCGGATCGTTGGGTTAATCAATGCAAACCGTCAGCTTTTCAAAACATATATATTTATCAAATATTGAGGCAATATATAAAATCTACGCATTTCTACATGCTTCACTATCAATTATAAAATGATAAAACTTATTATTTAGCCCTAAATTTTGAAAAATAATATTTTAAAATTTAAGTTTTGCTATTATGATCTTTTTTAGATCTATTTTTTTTACCCTTTTAATTTATTAGATAAAAATATATATTAAACTGTTGGCTTTTTAATTTAGTATCAAATTAGCTAATGAATTTGAAGTAAACTAAATCCAATTATTGACCTCTAAATCAAAATCTTGCATCTATCTATCTATCTATATATAGACTATTGTGAAAACGTTTGTATTTTAGTCAATATACAAACACATCAAAAAATATATTTTAAAATCTCAAAAAAAATTAATTTATAATTTTTATTAAATTCTTAAAATAAAAATCTTGTGGAATACAAAAAATTAGAGAATTTTTAGTTTTTGAAGCTACTCTTTTGAATTTTTGTAAAAAATATCCCTAAAAATAGTAATAAATATTCAATGTTTGTGTTGTTTTTTCAAAAATTCAAAAAAAATGGCTTAAAAAAATTCAAAATTCTCTAAATTTTTGTATCCTATAAAGTTTTCATATGAAGAATTTAATGGAAATTATAAATTAAAATTTTTGAAATTTGAAGATATATTTTTTGACGTGTTTGTATATCGGCAGAAATGCAAACGTTTTCATAATAGTCTCTCTCTATATATAGAGAGAGCCCGACTACAGTGCTTTACAAAGTTGAGCAAGGGCAAACGTGTCACTGTCAATGGTGTGTTTACATTGTTTTACAGAAAGACGCCACTGGCAAACGCGTCACTGCCAGTTGCGTGTTGCCATTCGTAGATTTTAAAATTTATTTTTATCAATCTTATTATTAATAATGTAATTATTATAATTATTGTATAAAAAAATGTTGGTTTTAATTTCTCATGCAACATCCTCTTAGTTTTAGCTAATTAAGCTCAATTTGACACATTTAAAATCCGATTTATGTGCTGAAGATTTTCCGACTTTTTACGTTTTTGACCAGTCCTGGAAGCTTCTACGTTGACTCTTTTTTAAATTAATGGTAACAGAATGTGATTAAAACTTCAAATAAACTATTTACTCCATACGAGAAGAAGGTTAAGTAGAAATTAATTGCAATTTAGGACAACTGAAATTGATATTTGTTATTTATCAATTTCTAGACTTTAATGCGCATCAACATAATTGTTGGTTGTTTTAGTGAATGTAGAGCTTTGGTAATATGATTGATGAATGAAGGATCAAATTATCATCATTTTGGTGTCACTCGGTATTAAAATTAAATATCAAATTATTATTATTTAAATTCTGAAATAATAAAATTAATTGAAGGAATATTTGTAAATATAATCTTTTATATGTATACCAAAATTTATATCATTTCAATATTATTTATATGCATCAAGCGTTAATAAAATCAACGAACTAAATTTTTACAGGTTAGACTCATTACTTAATGGCTATTCAATTCAAGTTAAAATTTTATGATTTTTCATATACAAATAATTGAGACAACATAAAATACATCAAACAGTTCGTATTTTTACATTTATGCATGAATAAGTAAATAAACACCATAAGCACTAATAATGATGGTAATTGAATTCCTTCTCTTGATGCATTTAAACTAAAAATTCTAACCAATAAAAAATTAATAAAAAATCGTATATAATTTTGGCCAACGAAATATTCCTGTTTAATAAATTTGTTTAAATTGCATATATTTCATCGGAGCGAAAATTACAATAGATTGTCATTTTCTATATTTCATAGAACCATAAATGGCGAAAGCATCCCTCCCATTATTTTGACATAAACATAGATAGGAGACAAGCAGCACTTTCCTCTGTGTGAAACAGAGATGTGGCGTCTGATCAGCATCCATGCACAGTGCAGCTGGTTAATCAGTGCAAGGTTGCATTATTGTAGGTGGTTTACATGCCACGATCTATCATGTGCTCCTTGCAATCCTTTGCACCAGCAATGAGAAGGTTCTTTCGATGCTTGATGGCTAAGTCTGACTTAATTAGCATGGAATCAAAGGCAGGGACCAATGTACCATGCTCATATATATAAATGCTATGTACTGACATTTGCTAGGCATTCTAATCAACAGTAACTTCTTCAGTTGGATTCGATTTGGTTTCTTTGGTCTTTTCTAAGACTTTTTCTCTCTGTTTTCTTTGTCGCATCGGTTACACACATGACACAATAGAACTTTTACCAGCAGTGGCTGAAAACTCTACAATTATGTTTATTTAGTTCTGGCCCAAATTGAGGTGGCACCAACATGAGGTTGATGTCATGTACTGAGCGGAGTCAACATCAGTTGTTTTTGAAATAACTTATCGTTTTTTTATATCCAGTTGAAATTAATTTCGAAAATGTGTATATGTAGGGAGAGTAGCAAGTCAACTGGATCAGATTGGCATTTTGATTGCTATGGCACGTTAATAATTCATTCCTATCTTACTGGCAATAACAGTGCATAACTACCTTTTCATAGTTATACGGCATATTAATGCAGAGCGTTCCAGTCTCCTTTGAATGAAAAAAGTAAGTCCGTTTATGAATTGTAAATAGACAGAATCCTTTTCTTACATGTTTATGAGTCAACAATACCAAACTACCAATGCACAAAAAGAAAGATTATTCTATAAGAAAGTTTATTCTATTCCTTTTTCTTTTCTTTTTTGTAGGTGGGCAGAAAGATTATTCTATGTTATTCGTTCAGCGCCACACTGGTAAATTTTGCACATGGTACAGTTTACTTGAGCCAATTTTGGCTGAAAAGTTCATCTCAGGTTAATACCAACAATGAATTCATCAGTATTAACGTGATACTTTTGCACGCTAATACTATCAAGTCCAAATGTGCTGAGAAGCGGTCAAAAGCACAGAATTAATGAATCTAGGACCGCATTCATGCTTTTGCAATTGCACGTTTACTTCAACTAAGACAGATCTAGTTTCAAATAATGCGGCCTAGCTAGGTTTGTGACCACATCCACATGCCAGTATGCCATCACTCTTAGCATCTGTGTGTGAAACACTTTTTTACATGTCATGTTTTCAATATAGTATTGATCAGCTGCTTTCTTGCAATTATTTATTTTAAATATTGTATCTAATATTTTTAACAAATGCGCCCACAATTAGGTATATATGTGGAAGTCATTTTTGCGACCTCTGTAACAACACCGACTTGGCTACAAGCCTACAACTAAAATATATAGACAGCCTCGTGCGTTGATTATCTCCACATGGCACATGCTAAAAAGTGCAAAATATATTTTTGCTAATAATTTATGATGGGATATCCGCATAGAAGTTTTTTTTTTTCTGAAAACGAAAGAGATAAATTAACCAAGGAATTGAAAGTGGCAAATAAAAAAATGGTTAGAATGAGTGTTGTAAAAAACGGTATGCGTTTGGCGGATGAATAAGATACTTTTAAATAATTAATTGTTATGTGGCCATTTAAACGGATTTTTACAGATGATTTAATATTTTTATTCTTATATATATATATATATATATATTTATTTATTTATATCCAATATATATTATCCATTCATAATATGATATTTTATGGTTAATTACTTTAATACGCATAGTACACTCAATATATATATTACTTCCAATCGGACCATAATACTATATATATGATGTAAATTCCATCTTTTTTATATTTTATTATATTAATAATTAATAGTACAAAAATATTCAAAATAAAAATAATTAAAAATTATAGATAATTTAATAATATTTTTAGATATTTTAGTTTATAAAGTTATGGTGTTACGATTAGAGAAAACAAAATTAAATAACTTAGATCTTATAGTTTTTTGAGACTTGAATGATCTAATTATCTGTTTATTTTTTTAGTTTGATTTTGAGAAGCAAAAATAACGAAAGAGGAAATTACAGATCTTTAAAAAAATAAAAAATAGAGATTAGAGAAATTAATTTGGATAATAGTTCTGTGATTTCCTCATATGAGTATAATCGGTTATATATTTATTTTAATAGAATACTCATTAAATTGATAATAAGTTGTTAATTTTTTTAAAAAAATATTGTAGTATAACGATTAAATAGAAAAAAAAATGGATGATTAGCTATTCGTGACAGTTTGACCGCCGTCACTAATTATTCGACCGACTATACAGCCGAAAACTGGATTTTTGGTCCCAAGCTCTATGAAAATCAGCGTAAAGAATCCAAGCTCTATGAAGCCACATGCCCACATATAATAGGTATGGGACCAAAACTGGATATTACTTGCCAAAGAAATTAAACTCCATCCAGCTTTTTCTTCATACCACAAGCAGCAAGTATACTGATGACTGATGTGAAGGACTTCGTTATTTAGTCTCGACTCTGAAGGCTTGACCATATTTTTTATTTCACATTTATGAAATAATGCATTTCAAAATCAAGTCTCAATAGATTCGGAAATTATATTAAAACTAGTGTTTGTTACAAATATCCCACCTTGTATCTGTTGCAAATCGTTGGAAATTTTAGCAAAAAGTGTTTTGAAGGATAGAAGACGCCATAATTTGGTCCTTAATCATCTTGGAAACCAAAATTTTATTTTACTATGGCTATAACTCGAATTTCTCCTTGATAATATAGTCCTCAAATAAATAATTAATAATATAAATTTTAAATATATTTAATGAAATTTATAATAAAGAAAATTTAGACATAATATTTTTAAATAATAAATAATAATGATGATGATGATAATAATAATAATAATAATAATAATAAATAATATAATTAAACACATAATAATCTATAAGGGATTATATAAAAAAATGGACTATTTTAGAGCTAAATTATACCTTAAATATATTACACACATTACTTTAAATGAGAAGAGAAAAATAATTTTATATGAACTGTTAGATTTAAGAAGATAAAAATATTTTGAGTTTATTATATGATATACTTAAAAAAATAAAAACTTTAACTCTTTTTATATATTAAAAATTATCAATCAGGATCCTTTCGGCTTTGAATCCACCTCTTTGGTACCACAAAGGCAAAGAGTTGGTTCGTCCTTTAAAATTAAAAGGAGCTCGTAAATCTAAGGTTGTCTGTTGTATTGCAGCTCTGATTGTTTTTTGTTTTCCTTCAAAAAGAGCTGTCCATTATATCTTCTACAATATCGTAGAAGATATTGATCCTCCGGCCTTGCGGAAAGAGACATGCTCCGCTCAGGAACATAACTAGAAAATTTCGATAAGGGGGCTAATATTTTAAAGATAAGAGCATATATATAATTTGTTTTTCTCATGGATAATAAATCTCATCGATTGTTTGATTATAAATAGAAAGGCACGATGAACATTCTATTTTTTCATATAAACTTTCAAATATTTCTAGTTAGAGCATGATATTTCATTTCCATTTTTTTATTGTATTTTTACTTACATTTTATTCTAATTAATGTTTGAAGTAAATAATTTATCGCAAGTAATTGCAATAAATGTTTGAAGTATAAAAAGTTCTAAAATGAAGTCGGAATCAACCACCGTACAAATAATAAAAAAGTTCCCAAACAACTTTGAGGCACATTTATGATGGATAACCCATACAAAAAATAGTTTTCATATATTTCCAAATTAACTATAACTTATAACTCATACAAAAAATACATAGTTCATTCTTTACCAATAATTTCCAAATTAACTATAACTTATAACTCATACAAAAAATACATAGTTCATTCTTTGGGCCACATGACTTGAGAACTATATCAAAGGGTTTGCATGTGACTTGTCAACTTCTCTCTTCTCTATAGGGTCCGTTTGGCAAATTAAGGAATAGTTTTGAAAAAGTGATAATTTTAGAAGATTGATAGAATAGTGTCTTTTTAGAAGAGTGGTAGAAGAGTGATATTTTTTACTATTCGGAAAAGCGAAAATATCGTTCGGCAGTTGTTAATCAGAATAGTTAAAATATGAATAATTATGATATTCATAATGATGATGATAATAAAAATAATAATCATAATAGTAATAATAATAATATAATAATAATAAAAAATAATAATCATAATCATAATAAATAATAATATTTATAACTGTAATCATAGTAATATAATAAAATATAAACATAATCATAATATAGTAATATAATAATAAAAAATTATAAATATAATCATAATATAATAATATAATATAATATAATCAAATGATAATCATAATCATGATAATAATAATTATAGTCATAATCATAATAATATAATAATATAACCATAACCATAATCATAATAATATAATAATAAAAAATTATAATCATAATCATAATAATAATTACAAATAATTATAAAAATAATACAATAATAATATAATAATAACCATAATCATAACTATAATCATAATATAATAATATAATACAACATAATAAAATAATAATAATAATAAGTAATAATAATCATAGTCATAATCATCATAATATAATAATAATATAACCATAATCAAAATATAATATAATAATAATAATAATAATAATAATAATAATAATAATAATAAATAATCATAATTATAACAATATAACCATAATCATAACATAATATAAAAATAATATAATAATAAAGAATCATGATCATAATAATATAATAATAAAATAATCATATTTATATTCATAATATAATAATATAATACTAAAATTATATTTATTATAATATAATAATAATAAATAATAACTAACAGTGATGATAATATAAAATAATAATAATCATTATAATAATATGATAATACTAATAGTGATTATAATATAATAATAATTATAATTATAATCATAATTTAATAACAAAAATATAATGATAATAATAATAAAAAAATAATAATCATAATATTAATATAATAATAAATTATAATCATAATTATAATATAATAATATAATAATAAATCATAATCATAATCATAATATAATAATATAATATAATATAATCAAACAATAATCGCTATTCCGACGAGAGCTAATCCGGTATTCTACCTATAAATTGGTATACCGGATTAGCACTCTTCTATCTAGTCTAAAATTCGTTTGACAAATTAATTCGTCGAAATAATAATTCTATTTCTAGTTTTTACTATTCTATGGAGTGTCAAACAAACTCATAAAATTTGTCTGATCGCCACTCTCTACACCATTTGTTGGCTTGGACCCTCATCTCCTCGCAGCTCTATCCATCTATATATATTTACCAACAAGCAAATTTGCACTCGTACCTCAACTCAAATGGAAATCAGCAAGGTGATGAGCATGTTGGATATTATGTACTGGTATTAACTGAATCAAGACCAAATCAGGATAGAACTGCACATATGAGAATATATCGATAATGTCTGTGGTCGTAGCTTCATAAGAGATCATCGTGGTTGGATATGGTTTGCTGGACAAACTCTCGAAATATTTGAATGAGTTTATGGTTCAGGTTCAAGTAGAATGCACCGGACAAAAATAACAATGGTTGAACCGAAAAATTATTCTAGCCTGAACAAAAACTTTCAAAGAAATTCATTGATTGGGTATAGCACTGCATCACTAGAAAATATTGATTGAAATTGTGTTGTTGGAATAGGAGGTATGAATGGGATGCTTGGATCGTTGTAGCAATACCCCGCCTGGAAGAAATGATCCTAGCCTAATCAGAAACCATTGTAGTTATTCATTCGTCAGGTATAACACAACACTGTCTACAACTAGAAGTTCAGATTTATGATGCATTACAAACTATTGCATCAAAATAAATATTAGATTGATTATTATATAGAGAGATGACTAATGTTGCTCTGTAAAATAATAAAATATTATTATTTTAAGGTGAGATTTCATATTCTGATGTCTTAAATGATCAATCTAAGTTGCTCAATAATTTTTCATGTTAAAATTTTATAGGATATTAATTTTCATGATATTTTTGAGATTTTTAACTATTTTTTAAATTATTTTTAAAAACAGCTCTAAAATAGACTATTTCCTTGTATTAAACAAGCCTGATTTTAAAAATAATTTCAAAATAGCTAAAAAGCTCAAAAAATTATGAATTTAACATCCTATAAGATTTTTATATGAAAAAAATATTTATAAACTTAGATTAACCATTTGAAACCTCAAGATATGATATCTTACCTCGAAGCAATAACGATTTTTTTTTGCTTTGCAAAGCACCGTAATGCATATATACATATGGGAAGGGATCTCTTGACAATGATCTTCAAATAAATTCAAAAAAATCAAAAAAAAACTTTATAGATTTGTTCTTCTACTTATATATTGATGGTGATTTAAATTTCATGTTATTTCATTATCATTTTTTAGTCTATCAAAGACCATCAAAATGTTATACAATTTATAACAGTTCAAATTTAATGGTATTTTACGGATCATGAAATGATAATAAAATTATATGAAATTTAAATCATTATCAATCTATATGTAGAAGAATATATCAATAACAGATTTTCTATTTTTAAGATTTTTTTCATATTTATTTGAAAATCCATTGTCAAGCTTGTCAAGATAACCATTGTCAAGTGATCTCTTCCCTATATATATATATATGAGTAAAACAAATATGCTCCTAGAAGTACGAAGGCCCTCCGGGATTCTAGTTCAAAAAATATATCAAATGATCTTATAGAAGAATATATCTATAATAGATTTTCTATTTTTAAAATTTTTTTTTGTATTTATTTGAAAATCCATTGTCAAGCTTGTCAAGATAACCATTGTCAAGTGATCTCTTCCCTATATATATATATATATATATGAGTAAAATAAATATGCCCCTAGGAGTACGGAGTCCCTCCGTGATCCTAGTTCAAAAAAATATATCAAATGATTTTCAAATTTTAATTTATCACTCTCATTAAATTCTACATAGAAATCTTATAGGGTACAAAAATTTGGGGTGTTTCAAGTTTTCGATGTCACTCTTTTCAATTTTTGAAAATTAACTTTAAAAATAATAAAAAAATATTTAATATTTGTATATTATTTTCAAAAATTATAAAGAACGACATAGAAAACTCGAAACACTCCAAATTTTTGTAACCAATAAGATTTCAATATGAAGAATTTAATGAGAGTGATAAATCAAAGTTTAGAGATTATTTGACATACTTTTTGAGTTAGGATTATAGTGGGGCTCTATTCTCCTAGGAGCACGCTAGTCTTACTCTTCATATTGAAATTTTATAGGTTACAAAAATTTAGAGTGTTTCGAGTTTTCTAGGTCGCTTTTTTTATTTTTTGAAAAAAATGTACAAACATTAAATATTTTATTATTATTTTTAGAGTTGATTTTAAAAAATTGAAAAGAGCGACTTAGAAAATTCAAAACACCCCAAAATTTTGTACCCCATAAGATTTTAATATGAAAAATTTAATGAGAGTGATAAATAAAAATTTGGAGACCATTTAATAAATTTTTTGAACTAGGATCACGGAGGGGCTCCGTAGTTATACTCATATATATATATATATATATATATATATATATATATATATAGAGTAAAACTAGCGTGTTACTAGGAGCACAGAGCCATTTTGTAATCTTAGCTCAAAAAATGCACCAAATGATTTTCAAATTTTGATTTATCACTCTCATTAAATTTTTCATATGAAAATCTCGTGGGATACAAAAATTTAAAGTGTTTTATGTTTTCTAAGTCACTTTTTTAATTTTTAAAAATTAGCTCTAAAAATAATAATAAATTTGTTAATATTTGTATATTATTTTCAAAAATTAAAAAAATTATTTAGAAAACTAGAAACATCCCAAATTTTTATACCCCACAAAATTTCAATATGAAGAATTTAAAATTTATGGCATTTTGAGTTTTCTAAGTCATTTATTTTAAAATAATGTATAAACATTGAATATTGTGTTATTATTTTTATACTATTTTTTTAAAATTTGAAAACAGTAATTTAGAAAATTGGAAACACTAAATTTTTGTATCCCATAATTTCTTTTATATGAATAATTTAATGAACATAATAAATTAAATTTCAGAGATATTGTGATTTAGGGTTTTGTACTCCTAAGAGTACTATATATATATATATATATATATATATATATAATAAATAATTAATGAGTTTGATCAATTAAATTAAATTAAATTAAAGCCCATAACACATTTATTATACTAGAAACTTTATAAAATCAAGTTTAATATTACTTATTTAGTTTCAATCTTACCCAGTTCTCTCGAAGGTCTTGTTAGATCCAAGATGGTTTCTGCTAGGGGTTGCATAATTTTAATTCTTAATTAAAATATATCTTATATATAATATTGATATATAGTGTACTACAAAAGTAGCTGACAAATTATTTATAATGTGCATGCATTTATATGAAAATTAATATATTATATTTTGAAATAATTGGTACAATTTTATTTAAAACACCTACTCGTTCTTATCAATTTTCTCCACTATCCTATGTTGCTAACAAGGTTAAATATTGAGAATTGTTATAACTGAGAAAAAATGTCAATATTATAACAACCCAATTTTGTTCCTTTAACCTACTTTTGGAAGTCCAAAATTGGAGGCACAAGAACACGATGAAGGCTTGTAACAATAAGCCGATAACGATGGAACTCATTATAATATTAAATTTAATGGAACGTGCCTGATATGACATTCACATAAAGGGAATGATTTGTTAGTATCTTTTGGATGAATAACATCCACGTCCATGCTCTATAGCAATTTTTATTTGATATAGTTGCAACTAAGGGTGTTAAAATTTGACTGACTTAATGTGTGAATCCAATCCAATCCGATTCAAAATGATCTAAAAATGAATAGAACGAATATAAATTAAGAAGATTTTATTCGTAACACGTGGGATCGGATATGAGTCAATCTAATCCGACCCATTTAATTATATTTCTAAAGTAATTTTATAATTTAATCAATATTAAGTATTTATTAAAAAACTTCAAATCAAAAAACTTTAATCAATATTTAATCTGAACTCCAAAATAATTAAGTATTTATTAATTATTTTTATATAGTTTTAAATATTAAATATTATTAAATTTATAATTAATTTTATTAGAATATAATTACTATATATTTCAGTTTTAATTAATTAAATGAGTCGGATCAAATATGCTCAAAAAAATAATAAAATAATAATTACCAACCCAATTCATTAACACCCTAGTTACAACAAAAGCCCGAATTGAGCCTCTTTTGCAATGAAATTACATGGATCAATTATATGACCCGATATTAAGCCTCTCAATATAACAGCCAAGCTATGAAGGGGTAGCAAATACAGTTATAACTGGAAGTTAAACTACACCGCCCAATTCAGGCCCAAACCTAATAAGCGTGCCATTTAGGGTCCAAAATACATAACATATAAAACCAGCAACCCACTGAAGCACTGAACCTCTGCTTTCTTTTTATAACAAGCAGAACTTGATCAGATGTCACAGCCCAGCGAATTTCTTTTCAAATTAAAAGACGGAAACTAATTGAATTTTAAACATGAAAGAGTTCCTTCACATAGTAGTAAGCTTTCACCATTCAAGTCTCCTTTTTCTTTTTCTCAATTTACAAGGATTTTATCCATTAAAAATATTGGCGACTAAATCCAGTTAGTTATTTCTGACTTAAAATGCTGCTGAGGGGTGGCGGGGATTAAACGGTGAGAAAGTGGGAGGATGTGGCCTGGCCCCAGCAGCAGAGCGAACAGAAGGGGCAGCAGCGGTGACACGTTCGCAACGAGGGCACATTGTGAGAGAGGATGCAAGGAGGGGCTGACGGGTGTGAGGGGAGAGAACAGTTGGCGGGGCCACCCGTAGGGCCCGCAGCTCCTCCACCTCACGCTGGAGGCGCCGGTTCTCCTCTGTAAGTGAGCCAAAGCACCTCTTCAAGTATTCACACTCCATCTCAGTTTGCTTTAGCTTTGTCCTGTGTGATTCCGAAAGTGAAAATGTCATTTACACTTATTATAAGGATCAAACTAAATAGAAGATATTTATAACTTGGAGCATGACTGACGAAGGCAGTTTTTCATGTTGAACACACGATGTAATTATATTATTGGTACGTTGTCCTGATGATTCTTAAATGATAAAATATAAGTCCAATAAAAGTAATCCAACTGTATTTCTGTAATAAAGGCCCCATATTAAGAGCAGTCAAAGTAGCTGCTTGTACCCATAAATTCTCACTTGAATGTCTCTTAATTGCATTAATGAAAGCTAGCACCTATATGCCGGATCTTCATAGAGTCCCTGTAGCCTCTTTTGGTTAGGTTTTATAAGATTTGTTGGCACAGAATTGAGGACACCTATACAGTCAAGCCCATAATAAAAGGATACCACACTATTTGCCCATTTTTTAAGGATACCATATATTGGAAGTATAGATGAAAGAATAAAATCATAATGACGCAGATCCATAAGCCCCCAATTATGGGAAATGATATCAAGTCGCTACAGATTCCAAAGGTCATTCTTTGACCTAATGCACTATACACTAAGCCACCTAACAGCATTTAATACAAAGTGGAATTTAGTTGAAATTTGAAACTATATTAATCCTATCACTGCCAGTTGCTTGAATGATACTAGAAATTGCTAGTCCATGTTGTATCAATGATATGTTCAACAAATTAAGTAGACAGTGCTTTATATCCCTTCTATAGTGTTTAGGTATAGTTAGCACGTGCATTGGGATTTGGGAGTATTTAATTAAGAGTAATAGACCCCATAGAACTTAATCAATGCCTTAATGTGATGACTAGGTAGGGTAAAATAAAAACAAGTGCACGTCTACTGCAACGTGGTGGTTTTCCTACATTTGGTAGCCCGTGTTTCATGGAAATTTGATTTAATCGTCAAAATGAAACCAGTTTATCTTTTGTTGCACCAAATGATTTCTTAGGTATACTGCATTTGAACTACACCATCTCATATCTATTATTTTTGTACTCATATTTTCAGTAACGTATATTATATTTTATTAATATGTTGTTGATTATATTAACTCACTTGTCATTAAGAGAGAGAATTATGCCCAATAACAAGAGGATGCAGTATTGTTTAAAGAAAAGGAAAAGAATGAACATTTCACAAAGCAATTAATTTGCCTAATTAAGTACATTAAACAGTAGATGCCTGGGAAATTTGTGCAAATTCTATTAATGGTTCATGCCATACCTTGCACGGCGGTTTTGAAACCAGACCTCAACCTGCCTAGGTCGCAACTTCAGTTTCATTGCCAACGCCTCCTTTTGTTTCTGCAATTAATTTCGACAACACCAATTGAAGTCAATTAGATAATATTTTTTGCTATTATTACCGCCTTCATGAACTTGCAACTTTCCAATTATATGAATTTTCACCCTTTTTTATTTTAAATGTGCTGCCTGCAAAAGCTGCTAAAAACTCTTGACTTAAAAAAAGCCACAACAACTGTTTCACCACTTTCTTCAGTTCTCATTAAAAGCCATGCAGAATTTTTAAGTTAATAAAGACAAATGCTAATTGATTTAACCACGACAATGTAAGTGATGTAACTCTGCAGTAGTAATGAATTTTGCAACCCCTACGATAGCATTTGCACATATGCCCTACTAAAACCTACGTACTGTCCTGCAAAGACTCTATGATGTCTCATTCACTTGGGACATTTCTACATCTCTCCTATTATCTATTAATTTAGGCCTCTATGCAAATAACACAAGTTTGCACGGATGCCTGTGGACATAAAGAGCATATCTCAAAATGATCTTCATCAAGCTTTTTAGGTTTCACAAAAAAGTATATTTTATGCCTAAAAGAATAAAAAGATGTGCTGTGCTAATTGTAAAAGTTAAAATGACTACAGTACTATTGTATAACATTAGCATACGCAATGGTGCAGATGTATACATATCAATTCAGAAATGAAGGAAACTGACATACCGGATTTAATGTGTGATTTTGCCGGAAACTCTCTTCCAGCAACCTAGATTGCTCCTTCGAAAGCCGAAGTTTCTTCGGCCGCTGCGCCTCTCTCCCTTCATCTATTTCATCCTCTATACTTCCAATTGGGTATTCCATCTCCTCTTCTTCAAATGCTGGCTGGTTTATATCCAGCTCCCTTATGTTGTAGTTATTTGCATTGTTGTTGCATCCTCCACGCTCTACTTGTAAGATTTTACGTATCAGACAACTTTGCATATGATCAATTATCTTTATAGAAATTTAGGGAACTTCTGTGTTTACTTCCAGTATTTCGCACATACCCCTTCAACGCTTTTCAAATCACCAAAGACACGACTCAACTAACAGATGGAGACGCGGTGATAAAATAAAACAGAAACAAAAAGAAATTGCAATAGGGGAGGGATGTCCCTTTCTCTTAAGAGTAAATCTGAGGCCAAGTTTATGTCATGCGCCACTATTACGCAATGAAGAAAAGGAAGGAAAGACGGTGAATATTACTAAATTCAAACCCCTACTTCTCGGTCACTTCCTCCTACATCTTTTGATGCTCACAAGGGTAAATGACATTCTCAATTTCGGTGCTCTATTTACCTCGGCGGAATTCGTTTATGCACCGTTTTCTCACATAATTGACCTTGCAACGTAAAATAAATGAATAAAGAAGTACAATTTGGAGAAAAAAAAAGAGATGTACCGGAGCCAGAGGAGTTGAGTCCAGGCACAGCGATGGTGAGTTCAAGACCATTGTCTCCCATAAGCAAAAATAGTTAGATAAAGCGAAAAACGGTGAGAGAGAGAGAGAGAGAGGGATAGAAGGAAGCACCGAAGCAGTGAATTTATGAGAGGGGAAAGGAAAAAGGTAAAAAAAAATGACTGGGACCGGACCTGGTAGATTTATATAGGAGACCAACAGGGGTTACTGTTTTCTTTCACTGTTAATAATTAAATGAAGTTCATTTAATGCGATTTTTATATGGATATTTTTTTCTCTTATACCCTTCAAATTTGAAGAAAGTTGGGCACGTACATTCACACGTATATGAGTAACAAAAAGTACGCCATCCGATGATAAACTTATTCAACCAATCACAAACTTATATGATGTCTAAACATATAGGATAGATTATGCTGACAAAAAAATTATTTGGTAGACCAATTAGAAACTATCAAAATAAAAAACTAATTTGCAAATTTCTAGTTTATAGTTTAAATAGATGGAAATTTTTTTGATTGAATGTAAAATAAATTATCGATCAATCAAGCGGTTTCTAAAGTTATCAACTTAATCACTATTAATATTTAACTATTTAGTAAAATTTATCAACCAAAGTTTGAATAAAAAATTGGAAAACTGCAGTTTCAATTAAACAAAATTTGAGAAATGTTACCATACATATTTCATTGCAGTGGCTCGAAGAAGGAACATTCACGATTAATGTTTTTTTCTGATAAACAATATATAGTATTAGTTACTAATGCTAATTATGATCTAGTTTCCAAATTTCGATTCTTTCATCAATATATACAATATTGTTTTATAACTATCAAAATTGAAAAAAAACTATATCTCATTTTTTTCGTTTATATCAATTAAAAAATAAATTACAATGATTCAGTTTATTATATAGTGTCATATATTGGATGTCACAACTATCAATTTACTCTCTCTTTAAGCAGTAAAAAGTATATAAATCAACGCACTCCTTATTTTATTCCAGCAGCTTTTAATATTATTCTTCATATAACCAAGATATAGACTTAGAGGTGGCAATCGGGCGGGTCGGGTCGGGCGGGTCGGATCAGTTTGACTTTCTAGAAGAAATCATGTCGGGCCGAGTCGGGTCAGGGTCGGGTCAATTTACATGTTGTGTTTTTTCAGATCGTTGATAGATTTCGATTTGATTGAAGGCCATTTGATCTCGGGTCAGGTCAGGGTTCAGACGGATCGGGTCAGTTTGACTTTCTTAAAAAATCGGGTCGGATCGGGTCGGGTTCGAGTTCGGATCCAGACGGGTCGGACGGGTTTGTCGGGTCGGGTCGGGTCGGGTTCTGCCACCTCTCTAGATACAGTGCTTCTCATCATTTTATTTGGACAAAAGTGTACAATAACCAACATATTTTTCATTGAAATTCGTAAATTAAATTCATAGATTATTTAAGGAAGCTCCCTTTAGAAAATAGTTTAAAGTATTCAACAATAAATATTGGAAGTTTCATAGAGCTCCATACAAAACTGCCAACAAACAGGTCGTATACTAGAAAGAGGTGGGCTGCCCAAGAGAGGGATTGGTGTTTAACCGATGTGTAGTCATGTCAAACAGTGGAAGCAAGAGGAGGAGGAGAGAGGGTTTGTGGTGACACGTGTGGGAGCTACGCATGAAGGCGATGCAGGAGAAACCCCGGCAAGTCTCCTTGTTTGACGATGGTTCGTCGCATTGTCGGGTTCCAATCCTCTCCAAGTCATACTAAATTTGTGCTGATACTATCAGTAGATCCTTACTGTTTATATTCGATCTGACGCATATTATATGATATTAACATTGATGGCCCTTTTTGGGTGATGGATCTTAGCTGATCTCAGACGTCTAATTATATTTTTACGGTAATGATATGTCTGGACCATTCTCATGAGCTATTAATAGTTGGAGGGGATAGACAATTAACTCATTCCGGCACTCCTTATCATTTTTCCTCTCCTTCCATCGTTCTTTTCCCTCGTTGCCCTTCCCATATTCACACGGACCCGGATCCACTGTCGCGCGGCACGGAGCGGCGCAACACGTGATCCGTTCGATCACTTCGAGATTCGAGTTAGCACGAATCTCAAAGTGATCGAACGGACTACGTGCTATGCCGCACCGTGCCACGCGACAGCTGATCTGATTCCATATTCACACGGTCTACACACTACAGCAAAATTGTAGGCCGCAACAGGGTATGTTCCAATTAATACCTCTTCAAAAGCAAAAATAAAATTTAAGCGAAGTATATATACGATAGTTTTGAAGTAATATAGATGAAATAGTTTGAGTAGAAAAATAAATTAAAAGAAAAAAATGATGATTTAATTTTAAAACACATCATAAAAGTGTTAACTTTATTCACGTTAAATTATTTTGTATTTTGATAAATTAAAACGTATTAAAAATACATACATCAGTTTTGTTATCTTGCCGAATAGGGAAATAATAGATGACTTATGCGGTAAAGTAACAATACAAACTCAGAATTAAAAAAGAAATCTCAATAGGCACCACTGTGACCGTTCTTCTTTTTAGTGTGATTCGACTGAGTAATTACTAATGGATGCACGATGCTAACGAATATATACTTCCATGAGGCTTTTATAAAGTGTGTACATTATGACTACTAAATTTAATAGTGTATAAAATATAAATTATAACAAAAGGATAAAACAACAAAAAAGAACATGCTTGTTTTCAAATGTAAGCAAGGTCAAATTTGTTTGTTGGTAGCACAATCTCGATAAATAATTTTTATAACCTAAATAAATAGAGCACGACCATACAGTTTCTACTTATAGATTGGTGGTTATTTAAATTTCATGTAATTTCATTATCGTTTGATACTCCATCAAATGCTATTAAAATTTTATATAATTTGGAATGGTCCAATTTAACGGTCTTTGATGGAGTATTAAACAATAATGAAGTTGCATAAAATTTGAATGACCACCAATCTATAGGTAGAAGAACATATTTATAATTTTTGTTAAGAATTTTTTGTCTATTTATTTAAGAGCTCATTGTCAAGTATGTCAAAATAAATCATTGTCATGTGATCCCTACTCTTTATTTGATATTATTTATGTGTTTAAATTATATATTTTTAAATAAATTATTTTTAATTTTATCTATTATCTATTTTTACCCGTTCATTATCCGAAACTTTTAATGAATAATGATATAGGGGTATAATTTTTTTTAATGAATATAAATAGAATACGATTATTTTTTTTAATAAATATAAATATGAAAATTTCTCTATCCTACACCATAGAGGGGCGTCCTGGTAAAAGCAGAAATGTGGTAGCATTAGCAAATAAGCAAAATGACTGCTGGCTGGGGTTCTGTCACTCTGGAATGACAAGTGCAAGGAATGGGGACAAGAGGTCGAATTGTCGCTGTTATACTGTACCTAGCAAATCATGTCACTTGTCATTTATCCATCCGCCTGCTCTTCTGCTCTTCTTCTCTCGAATCTCTTCCATCAAGTTCTCAGGTCACCATCCCAATCTGTTTTTTTTCATTACAAGCCCAAGCCCAAGCCCGTACGCCGGTTACTGTTCCAGTCTGACCACGTCCTGCATCCTTCAATTTTCTGATATTTTATATTGCATGATAACGTCATGCACAATCTCCTTCATGTTTCATCACTTTCATCTTCTCCATAGTCTCTCAATTCTACGGATTGGATGAGATGAGTCCGATTGTGTTGGATTAATGTCTTAGAAGAAATTAGGTTGGATTGATTGTTTTTATATTTTAAATTATTTTTTATTGGATTACATAGTGTGAATTTATTCGGATTGAATTCGAGTCGAGTCAGATCAATTTGATTTAAAAAATAAATCAAATCAAATTAATTTAAATTAAAAAAATCAGATTAAATCATATTTAAATTCGACCAAATTTTTCAGCAATACCTCTTGACTTTCTCCAACTCCAATCTCCATGAAATGTGCCGGGGTAGGGCCTTGTATGGAGGTCCCAAGGACATAAGGCGAGAAAAAGTGGCCTTGCTTTTGAATTCAGATCGAGATTATGGAACTAGTTGGTATTTTTGTTTCTAACTGAAAAGAAACTTTTGCAATTGCCAATTGGTGTGTGCATCTCGGATGTTCCCATGTGAGTGGTCGGTACATGATTTGAATCTTGATATTGGAATGAAATTAGAGAAAGGGTATTTAAATGTGAGTAAGCACTTTTCTTTCATTTTCCCCCTCATCTCGTCTCTGTGTGGCTTGCATTTTCGGACTGAATAATCCAAAAATATATAAACGTACTTGATCAAGGTACTAAAATTATCAAAATTAAATTCTAATTAGCACGATTAGAATTGAAAAATTATTTGTCAGTCGAATAATTATGACAAAAAAATACAATGAGAAATAGTGTTATGGAAAAATTGATTTTATAATTCGAAAAAACATATAAATTAATGATATGTAGGATAACTAAGTTAATGACTGTTTATTCGACGATACGTATATAGTTCCCTCCGGCGAGCTTCCTCAATTTAAAATTTTACTTCAAAATTTGAGATGTTTTATCAGTCTATAACTAATATGCATATGCGTCGCATTTGGAACTTTGCGAAATGGACATGGAATAAATTTATCCAATTTGCTGGTTTGCATATGATTCACAAGTGGTTGCCATGCTGCATGCATATGTTATATGTAGAGCCTATACATAATTAATAAACTCCAGCAGGATCAGGTCCCAGTATGATATTTCTATTCAAACTCCTTATCCATGCAAAAATATTCAAGTGTACTAAATAGTAGAAAAAGAATCAGGATCTCGGATAAGTAACAGGATGCCCTTGACGAAAAAAATCGGGAGAAAAATGAAAGATCAGATCAATTAATATCATTGTCTGCTGCTTCTTTTTTTCTCTCTCAAAATTTAATGGAAAATGAGTGCGACACGAGCAATTCTGTATTTTAATTATTAATTGTCATTTTGTGTTAATAATCATTAGTTTCAACGATCTTTTTTTTTTTTTACTTTTTTTTTGTTCATACATATATTTATAAACTCTAACTCAGGGACATAGGGAAGGAAGGGTAGCTGGAGGGGGGCTAAGCGCCCCGTGTTTACCAAAATTGTTAAGTAATATTTAATTTGTCAAGATTATTTATTTTGGTGGTGAGTTGTCGCTGGGGCCCTATGAAAATTTTTAGCATATTTTTCGTATTCATAGTCCTATAAATAATTAATTAATCTCTTCATTTTTTTCTTTTAACCAACCAAAATACTATTAAAGTATTATAAGATATTTAATAATTATTATCTTCATTATTTATTCTTAATTGATCTCATATCTCTTTTTGCTGAAAAAAATCTGAATTATTTACTTAGGCAGAAAATATGTTTCAATGTATTTTTCATATGCGAGCTTAACATCATTTATGCTCATGAATATTTATTTGAGAGTATTTAATTAAAAAATATTAAGGGTTGATGTTATTCGAAGTAAATTACAAATTTAATATGTTCTTCTTCGTAATTATTATTTTTTGTTTATTTTGGCCAAAGGATAAATGAAAAGATTAATCAAACTACAGTTTTTTTTTTGGAAAATTTAAATTCATATTCGCTGTTTACTTTTCTTTCAAAAAAAATAATAATAAACGAGGGATTCGATGCTAATTATTGTCATCATTGTCAAACATAGCAACTTTATTTTATTTTTGCTTAAATTTACAAGTTTAAGTATAGTTGAGTCTGAAAAAAAACACATATGTTCAAGTCTGATCTTTTTTGTGAATACACTGGAGTTGTCAATTTTTGACATGACTCGATAGGCCAACCTAACTCAACCTGAATCCAATTTGATTTGAAATAATCCGAAAATAAATTTGTCAGATATAGATTAAGATTTTTTTATCTATTTCGGGTTATATACGAGTCAACCCTACCCGACTCGTTTAATTATATTTTTATTTTAGCACTAATTAAAGCTTATATATACACTAATTAAGATTAAATTACATACTATATTTCATTATTTTGCTATATATAATATACAATATATAACTAATAAATGTATTTTATTTGAGTTGACCCATGTCCTAATTGGGACCGGTCCGATCAAAAAAAGTTTGACCTAACTTTAAATGAATTGGGTCGGATTGAATCAAAAAATTGATATCATATTAACCCGACCCGACACAACCATTTAACTCCCCCCCCCAAAAAATTGATATCATATTAACCCGACACAACCATTTAACTCCCCCCCTCCCACGGAAAAAAAAACTGATAAATTTATGAAATTTGATTATTTATAGGCAATATGGATTCAAGAAATTCTTTTTATGCGGTAAATTAAATCAAAGATCAGAGGTGTCATAATTTGTTTTGTATAAATTAAATTAACAACTCATGATCAAACTGTCATCTAAATATGTGTACCCAAAAAGAGAGTTTAATTGTGGAATTTTATTAACCCTTGTTGCATATTGAAAATGTCAAAACATTGTAATTTTGTGGGTGCACATAGTATGATATATAGATAATCATTTATTTTTTCTAGAAACTGCAGAACTATTAACTAAAAAAATAATTTTGTTAGTAATTATTTGTTATCAATATTATTATGCTTAATTTCTCACTATTTTTGTATGAGTTTTTTTTATAAGATATAGGATCCTGACAATTATTTTTTTAATAATCTTCACAACTAATTTGAAAATAAACATTATTTTGTAAGCTTCACAACGGTGGAAACTATTATCAAAAGTAAATGCTAAAGTTCATTAAATACGAACAGACATAATCATAAGACACGAGTGAAAGCTGGGATGAAATCCAGAGATGGTGCATCTGTTAATGGGGACCAATCGACAAAATGGGACCATATTTGGATGGATGGATTTGTGATTACCCACAATGCCTATCTGGACTCACACGTGTACAGCCTTTGCCTCTTTAGTGGCAGACATGTGGGCCTCAGCATGCATTAATCACAGTTCTACCTTCGTCGTTCTACCCACACTTACCGCAAAAGTAGCGGATAAGATAAAGCTTTCAGATTTTTTTGTGTAGAGCATATTTTTTTGGTCGTTTATTTGATTTGATCGTATCCTTTAAAACGGATAGATAAGAATTTATTTTCGTTAGGTCATTAGATATGAATAAGAAACAAATTTCGTTAATTTATCGGATATGGATATGGATAAGGGTTTTCTTTACTCGTTATTCATTTGGTAAATTATATAAATATATATAAATATAATTATTTTATATTTTTAATAAATATATATAGTTAAATTATATATATATAGTAATTAGTATATATTTTTTATGACAATTAACATGAAAAAAATTATATAATTTTTGTTATATATAAAATGTTAATTATTATTGTACTTTATTAGTATATTTATTTAATGCTATTTATTTATCTAAATTATATAATTTTTTCATTAAATTATTTTTATTTTTATCCGTTATCTACCGTTACTCATTCATTACCTGAAATTTTTAATGGGTAAAGATAGGATATGGATAAACAAAATTTTAATGGATATAGATAAATTTTTTTTTAATAGATATGAATATAAAAATACTTCCATTCGTACCCTACCGTACCAATTGACAGCCCTATGACAGCCCTACTTTTGTTTAACTTAGCATCAGAAATTAGAATAACAAAATATTATTTTTCGTGCTGAGTATAATAATACTATTATTTTTTAAGATTATAATGATACCACCACTAATACCTTTTGTGTTAAAAATCGCATGTATCAAAATATTATTCGTTTATGTATTACAGTCTAGACGTGGGAAATATCGACAACTGTTAATACTTTTTAATATATATAATAAAAGACAAGTGTCGAAACAGTTGGCAGCTTAATCGAGAGACCACACATTCAACTTAATAAGGCGCCTATGATGATTCGCTAGGAATGGGATGCCTTCGATCGATAGAGAAATCAAAGCTGGAATCGCTAAGAGGCATCTTGATATTTAATTATGTCTAAACAGACTGCATGATTGATAATTGCTTGGCTTTACATAGATAATTTGTCTACCTAGTGATCTTTAGAATATTTAGAGTTTGAGCACATATATAACTAGGGGCAAATGCAGAATTTTGATCATGGACATTATCGGATTGTAATAATTTATCGGGTTCAAACCCATTAACTAATTAGATACTAAATAAAATAATAATAATTTAATATATATTCTTACCTAATAAAAAATACTAAAATAATAACATTTTATATATTAAAAATAACAATAAAATAAAACTTAGAGTTATAGATAATCAAGTTAATGAATAAAATTTTTCTCTACGAAACTTTATATTTTTACATGTTTGGATAATTATTTCATTATGTATGATATTAAATATTTTTTCATACAATCTAGGAGGGCAAAAAAAATTTTCCAGGGGAAGAGAAACAGATTACCGAAAATATTATCTAAAAACATTATTTTTTAAAATTTAGGAGGTACATAAATCGACCCCTATATATAAGGGATAAGGACGAAGTCAGAATTTTCATATGGAGATATTAAAATATAAATTATATTACCAGAGCATTATAATTAATAAATTAAAGAATCAATACATCTTACAAAAATAAAAATATATAATAAAACTTAATCCTTACATGTAATTTCCGTGCAATGAGAGGGATCAGACACCCCCGATCCTCCTTATATCTGCCCCTGATAAGGGGAGCTTTATGTCGACCAAAGTGGATGATACGCCTTTCCCAACCTTAATGGCCATATGTGTGTGAACAAGAATCAAAATGTATACACAAAATTGAC
>CAXKVV010001918.1:0-28829 GCA_964058805.1 Schoenoplectus triqueter
TTTTAATAATATTAGTTTAATAAAACTTATTATTACTAAAAACTGCAATCTTGATTAGTGGGAACTATATATGGTAGGTTAAGACTGTTCGAAGAATTGAAATCGTCTTAATTTAATACAAAACATAAAGAACAAAATTATATCTTGTTTGAAGTACTTCTGTAAACGTGCAAATTAAGAATCAATAAAATACAAGCGGTAGTTTTAACAGCTCAGAGTCATAATAACAGGTGGACCTAGCAAATATCTAGATTCATAAATTAGTCTTAATTAATTATTCTCATCATATATAATACACAATAATTCCCCCCCCCCCCCAAAAAAAAAATAAAGAAAGAAATAAAATAAACAGCACTACCAAAAAACACCAACACACAAAAGAAATTATATGTACCATCATTTTTATATTTTTGTGGGGTTTATCAATTTTGATCTTCTTCACGGCCTCAACAATTTTCTCTAGTTTATGATGGAATTTCCATTGAAAATTTTCCCCTTACTGTTGGCATTTCTGCCTTGCATACAACCCCAGTAACACCTGCTGTAACAAAACTTACAATAGAAAGGCGTTTTTTATTTTAGTAAATAAAATAAATAAATATAGCAAATTGGTCACCTCTCTCCTCACTTTTGCGTTTATAGCCAGACCCGAGTTTGAAACTCGGGTCCGGGGTTTTTTTTTTACACAGAAACGAAAAAAAACGGACCCCGAGTTTCAAACTCGGGTCCGGGTAAATATATATATATATATATTTTTTACGTTTTCAATATTATTAAGTTAGTTAGTTATTATGTTATATGAAATTAATTATGTTATGTAAATGATTATTATGTGATATAAAATTATATTGGATAAATGATTATTATGTTATATAAAAAATATTATTATTTTTCTGTTGTTAATGATTTAAAAATTGTTATGGTAATGTAAAAAATTGATATAAAGTCGATATAAAGAACAGTCGATGTAAAAATATATATAAGATCAATCTAAAAAAGTTGATACAAACAACAGTCTAAAAAAATACATCATTGTCTACGAAATATCCTCCGAATGAGAGACAGACTATACGTGTCTCTTGGCCGAATTTCACGGCGAGGACGCTCGTGTCTTGCGTCCGGTGGTGCCAAGCATGAATTACGCCAGATAAAACATTTGATGGGTGATTTAGCTCATCCACATATTTTCACTTCGATGCTTGCTTCTGCAAGTTAATAATAGTTCGTCTCTCATTCGGAGGATGTTTCGTAGGAGTTGATGTATTTTTTTAGACTGTTGTTTGCATCATTTTTATACAATTAAAGTCTAATTAAATATATATTATTCTACAATTAAATCAATAATTAATCTATAATTAAATTATAATTAAACTACAATTACACAATTCTACAATTAATCTACACAAATAATTAATAAATAAACACAAATTACAATTACACAATTTAATCTATAATTAAATAATTTTATAATTAAATATATAATTAATCTATAATTAAATTATAATTAAATAATTATATAATTTAATCGACATAATTAATTAATAAGTAATCTATAATTAAATAATTTCATAATTAATCTATAATTTATATTTCAATTCTAATTATTTAAGTAAATAAAATTTACCTTCGATAGCAATATCCAATAATATGTCAAACATTACCTCGTCACGTACGTTCTCTTTTTTTTCTTCTTTTCCTTCTCTTCTCTTTCTTCCTCTCTCCTCTTTCTTCCTCTCTCCTCTTTCTCTTCTCTTCTCTTTCTTTCTCTTTCTCTCTCTTTTTTTTCTGTTCACCGAACGCGCAGATGAGCATCTACGCGTTTGATTTATATAATAGGCAAACGCGCCACTACCAATGGCGCGTTTCATATGGAACGCGCCAATGACTATGGCGCATTTGGTCTCAATGCCACTGACAGTGGCGCGGTTCAAACGCTCCAATGGCAGTGGCGCGCTGTCATTCGTATATTTGAAATTTTACTGTTCTCACTCTTATTTTTAATAATATTAATTTAATAATAATTATTATTAAAAAAACTGAAGATTTTGTTTGGATTATATATTATAAATGAAAATGGGTACGTGTTTCTGACAATCGCATTCTAATAGTTAGTCGATAATTTTGACAGTTGTTTGTAGGTCATAAAATGCATTAATATAATTGGTACGGAGTGAGTATTATCTGATAATAACGTAAGAAAAAAGCAAAATTAATAGGGTAGAACATTTGTAAAATTACAAAACTTGAATGAATATTTGAAATAGTGTGCATGATATTGGTATCCAAGTCTTGATATATAGATTTAGCGCAACACGCAACGTATACATAATGTTGGATTTTGTTCTGAAGATCGCCATGGTTCCGTGGTGTTTATGTATACATAACAAACAGTATGTCATGGTCCATGGATCACAAGTTCACAAATAATGAGAATATGCAGTATATATAGCCCACAGGACTTAAGAATAGTGAGTCCTTTTAATTTAAGGGCTAAATCAGATGGAAGCAAATGGGCTCCTCATTATTTTAGTGTCATATAGGGCCTAAGAAGGAAGTGAGACCCTGCATATATAATACAAGGCCTACATATTCAGGCATAATAAAAGTAATCTATAATCATATATATATATATATACTAGTACAGTACCCGCGCCATGCTGCGGACGAATTTTCATTGTGTTTTTTTTTCTTTTTGAAGCCTAAGATAATTGCCCTGCTTGCATATTGAATAGTTATAATGACATTTACAAGAGAAAAAAAATAAATAAAGCAAAATCAAAATAGAAAAATAAAAAGAAATAGATACCTGAAGGTACTCATTTGACATGGAAAAATAATAAAGTTACGAATCAAGTAAATTTTTCGTCAACAAAACTATGGAATTTTCTCAGATAAAATAAAAAACAATAGACAAGTTTTTCCAATTTTAGCAGAGATGGCAACATTTAAATTAATTTCAATAAAACCACACACTGCCGCACACAAGTGAAAGACACAAAATAGATGCGAAGCATACACATTTGTAATTGCATCTAGAAAAAGATTGGACACAATTTATCTTGACTTCTTAATCATCATCTTCAAGCACACTCCTACGGCTATGGATCTGTGTCCAACCAAAATAAAAACCACTAAGCAATAAACCATTGACAGCAACTAAGTTGGCCAAACTTTGATAGCATTTTCCCAAATTAAAGTCAAGAAAAATTTTAAATTATAAAAAAGTTTCTATTTTGCTTTATAGATTGGTTATGTACCAATTTGATGCAATTTATATATAACTTCATATCTAACTGATGCTACACATGAACAATTGCAAATTTCTACTCATTTGATGAACATAAAAGACATTTATCAAATTCACAACATTCTAAAGACGGGGGCACAATATTAAACCTGAAAAATTTAACTAAAAATAGAGTAACTCCATAACCTAACAGAAAAAGCAAATACCAGATAACAGCCAACCTGACCAGTATTGTGTCATAAGCATAAACCATGATGATTTAAGAGAATAACTAAAGGTGTAATTAACTTACAGTAACTTTTTTTTGTTTGCTTGTTTGCTTGTTTGGGGGTTAATCTGCTCGAGCAATGAGATAAGCTTCTCTTCAGATTCCTACCACATAAAAAAAAATCAACTTACATGATGAGACTAATTTTTCCAACAAATGAAAAAAAATCAAACAAAGTATCACAATTTCCATAGTATAAATATGATCGGGCACTTATAGAAAGGTAGAGATTTTATAATTGAAAGTTGCAACAAGAGCCCACCATAGAAAAACAACCTAAAGCCCCTTAGCAACTAAATTGCTCCCTAAGTTCATAACAAATTCATAAAAGCAACGAGACAAACTTTTGCCAAAAATGATCTCATTTAGACTTTGAAAACAATGAACCAAATACGATTAAAAATAACATAATATTTGAAAGCAATCTTAGAACCTTTTTAGTGATCTGACCCATCTGCGCAGCCCTCAGAATAACAGCTTCCAGACCCCTTGCCTTGTCAGGCTTCACCAATATTATCCTTGCAACTGTCATTTCATACAAATGCACCTAAGCTTTCAGATATTCAAAATAATGTCCTTTAATCAGGCATATCCCCCCCCCACACACAAATATCATAATATTGTAGTCTAATGACTCACATAATACCAAAAAAAACATCTATAAACCAGTAGTCAACTGTTATACTGCTACAGTATCGCTATATTTCAAAAGAAGATTAAATTGAAAATTTTGCAACAAGTTGATGTATGTAATACACTGAATAAACCCACAGATAGTAAAATCACCCAAAAAGATTCATGATACATAAGTGTTAACACTGACACACACACATACACACAGATAGATATAAGGGAGAGAGTACCTAAAGCATCTCTTCATCAAGCTCATGCCATTGTTTAGCCCAATCAATTCTGACATGGCCTCCTTAACTAAAATCTCCTACTTTGAATATAGTAATAATTGGACAGCTGGGGAATGAGATTATGGGACGGTCGCAGAGATGCACCCAACACTGAATATGGCATTAAGAATAAATATGAAATCTGATCCTATGAAGAGAGACTGTGTTATTTGTAATTTTGTGATGGAAAAAGCATCAAGCATACCAGAAAATCTGAAATTAGGTACTCCTTTGCAGCATTTTCTGGATAACTCATATCCACGCTAATCAGGCATAATTGCTCAGTATCCAGCTTTGGCAACAATAACCATCTGGTGACGCCATGAGTCCCAAATCCCTGAAAACTGTTATGATAAGAACATATTTTGCGAAAGGAGTGAAGTTGCATGACTGGTTCTTAATCAGCTTAAAATGAAAGAATTTCTCAACTGTTCAAAGAAAAGATGTGGACAACAATTGATTCACTGAACTTTTTCAATCTGTGCTAGATGGAGACTAAGTCTGTTAACCGAGAGCTATCTATGCTCTATCTTCATACTTACTCAATATTGACATACTCATCAAAAAAGCTCTTTCTCTTTGGAAATTGAAAGAGATGAAGCATTCAGATAATTTGTCTAATGATCTGTATTAAATGGGGTCGCTTTGGACAGTGACTACTTTTCTTTGAAAACTCCTATTAATTTAAATGGACAAAATTAGCTTCGATACGGTTTGCAAGTATGTCACGTTTACTTTTGTAGTGATGGTCAAGAGGCAGTTAAAAAAAAGAGAGACTTTGAACTGAGATGGGTTTGTAATACCAGTGTAGTATTTATAGATGATTTCAAATGTATCAGCGTGAAGAATTTGTCAGCAAAGATATTTGAAATCAATTTTATGGTTAATAGATCTGACCCATCTTCCAAGGACTTGACATAGGAAGTGATCGCTCACCACGACGGAAGAAGACCAGCTGACCCATCGATCTGACCCAGTAGCCTTACAAAATCCTTGCTCTGTGGTACGACTTGGTCGGCCACCATTAGCTCGCTTTCAGTCCATTGGCACAAAGATGTACCATTCCTACTCACCAATCTTTGCCAATCCTTATCAGAAGTACCATTTCTTTTGACCAACTATTATGATTGATAAATAGAAACAAGTCATCACACCTCTAATTAAGCTCTCTAATTTTCTTTGATTTAATATACATCCTCAACAAAAAAAAAAATTGGCCAACAAAAAAGGTGAGACTTTATGATAAAACATGCACCATGATGACCCAACAAAAACCATGTATACTTCATAAAATTTATTTATCGATCACAGCAACACGCACAATGACTTACTACAAAACTCAATGCTTCTCCATTTTCCAACTTCTGGTGGATAACCTCACGCCTTCCCAAATGCCCAAACATGCAACAAATTCCAAAAAAAGATATCGACATTTTATACCTGTCAGCAGTCAAAATATAAAGACATAAAAATAACTAAATAAACTGGAAGATCTAAAGTTTATTATGCACAATAACAAGACATTCATGTTCAGAATCTCAAACAAAAGTTGTAGGTAGCTATGCCAAGAGGGCACTAACAAGCAACTGGTGAAGAAGCGAAGAGAGATGAATATATAATTCTTCGCGTAATGACACACATTCTCTTGCACGCGCATTCGAGCTTGAGATGCCTCTGTAAGCCATGAGAGGGCTGTAGAGGGGAAGAGCATGATGAGTGCAGAGGTGTTGCGTCTATCATTTGTGGTTATGCGATGAAAGAAGAGTATCGATCAAATCTCGGTCGAGAGAGAAGCATAGTGGTCGATAAAGGATTCTATTGATGAAGAAGAGGCCAAATCGAGGATTTGAAAAAAAAAAAGAGGATGAGTGCTGGAGGCGGTTTGATGGAGGAGAGATGGAGAACTCAATCGAATTGGGGAGAAAGCGAAGAAGGGTTGAGGGAGGAGATGGAAAAAGAGGGGCAAAGAGGGGGGAGTCGGAGGGGATTTCTCGGAAATGAAAAAGGGTGAGGACTCGGAAATGAAAAAAGTTTTCGAGAAAAACCTGAAGTGGACAGCAGATCTGGTTCCCCTGAAGTGGGGAGTCAGAAAGTAATGCACGCTTGAGCGAGAATTGTTTCAATATAAAAAGAGTAAGGATATATATATATATATATGAGAGTAAAATACAGTGAAGTTAACTCAAAAATTAATATTAAATTATCTTTAAATTTTAATTTATCATACTCATTAAAAAAATTATATGAAAATCTTATGGGATGCAAAAATTTGACGTGTTTTGAGCTTTTTAAGTCATGATTTTTAATTTTTAAAAATCAGCTCTAAAAATAATAATAATATATTCAATACTTGAACATCATTTTAAAAAATTAAAAATGATTACATAAAAAACTTAAAATACTTTAAATTTTAGAGTTGATTTGATGTATTTTACTATATATATATAGAGAGAGAGAGTCTGACTATGGTGCTTTGCAAAGCACAGAGGCGTTGTGTGCTTTGCGCTCTATTTTTAATTTCAAGTTAGAAATAATCGATATGAACCGTTCAATCTAATCTTCATATCAAAATATATTTGTAGATCGAATTTTACATTTTTTAGAATTTTTTTCTACTGAGGAGAAAATGACTTGATCTGAGAATTCTGGTTTATCCAAAAATGACGGTTTTCCCCCTATCCAAAAAAATAGAAAATAGATTCCAAAAAATATAAAATTTGGTTTAATAATAGATTTTGATATGGAGATTAGATTGAGCGGTTTGGATCGATCATTTCTGACTTAAAATTAATAATATAACGCAAAGCACACAACACACTTATACTTTGCAAAGCACCATAGCCTAATTTTATATATATAAGAGAGAGAGAGAGAGAGAGAGAGAGTCTGACTATGGTGCTTTGCAAAGCACAAAGGCGTTGTATGCTTTGCGCTCTATTATTAATTTCAAGTTAGAAATAATCGATCTGAACCGTTCAATCTAATCTTCATATCAAAATCTATTAGTAAACCAAATTTTATATTTTTTTTAGAATTTTTTTGCTATTTTTTTCTACTGAGGAGAAAATGACTTGATCTGAGAATTCTGGTTCATCCAAAATTGACGGTTTTCCCCCTATCAAAAAAATAGCAAATGAATTCCAAAAAAATATAAAATTTGGTATACTAATAGATTTTGATATGGAGATTAGATTGAGCGATTTCGATCGATCATTTCTAACTTAAAATTAATAATAGAGCGCAAAGCACACAACGCAATTGTGCTTTGCAAAGCGCCATAGACTAATTCTATGGTGCTTTGCGAAGCACAATTGCGTTGTGTGCTTTATATATATATATATATATATATATATAGGCTATGGTCTTTGCAAAGCACAAGTGCGTTGTGTGCTTTGCGCTCTACTATTAATTTTAAGTCAAAAATGATCGATCCAAACTGTTCAATCTAATCTCCATATCAAAATCTATATTTTTTGGAATTAATTTGCTATTTTTTTATAGGGGAAAACTATCATTTTTGGATGAACCAGAATTCTCAAATCAAGCCAATTTTTCCTCACCAGAAAAAATAGCAAAAAAATTCTAAAAAATATAAAATTTGGTTTCCTAATAGATTTGATATGAAGATTAAATTGAACGGTTCGGATCGATCATTTCTGACTTGAAATTAATAATAAAGTGCAAAGCACACAATGCTCTTGTACTTTGTAAAGCATCGTAGTCGAACTCTCTCTCTCTCTCTCTCTCTCTCTATATATATATATATATAATAAAGATTCTATGAGCTTAAATTTACTGAGATCTTCCATGAGTTTAACATAAAAAATACATAAAATCATCTCCAAAATTTTAATTTATCATACTCATTAAATTTTTTATATGAAAATCTTGTGGGATACAAAAATATGAAGTGTTTTGAGTTTTTTAATTCATGATTTTTAATTTTTAAAACCCAGCTCTAAAAATAATAATAAAATATTCAATGTTTGAACATCATTTTTAAAAATTAAAAATGGTGACTTAAAAAATTCAAAACACTCCAAATTTTTACATCCCATAAGATTTTAATATAAAAAATTTAATGAGCATGATAAATTAAAATTTAGAGAGAGAGTAAATCTAGCGTGATCTTAAGCTCACAGAGATTTTTCGTGAGCTGAACTCAAAAAATATATCAAATCATCTCCAAATTTTGATTTATCATACTCATTAAATTCTTCATATAAGAATCTTGTAGGAGACAAAATTTTGGGGTGTTTCAAGGTTTCGAAGACATTATTTTCAATTATTAAAAATAATGTACAAAGATTAAATATTTTATTAAAAATTAAAATTAAAGATTTAGAAAACTCAAAACAGCTCAAATTTTTGCATCCCATAAGATTATCGTACGAAGAATTTTAAGGAGTGTGATAAATTAAAATTTAAAGATGATTTGATATATAATTTTTGTGTTAACTTCATAGAAAGTCTCCATGAGCTTAAGTGCACAGGTATCGAACTCCAAATTTTTGCATCCCATAAGATTTTTATATAAAGAATTTAATGATCATGATAGATTAAAATTTGGAGATGATTTGATATATTTTTTGAGTTAAGCTCACAGGTATCTTTACTCTCTCTATATATAGAGAGAGAGAGAGAGTCTAAATGCATAGATGTGTTCATATATCACATCAAAATTTTAAAGTTCAAGTTAAAAATTACTGATCCGATCCATTCAATTTATTATCCATATCGAACTCTTGTAGAAAATTAATTTTTATATATATTTTTAAATATTTTTCAAGAGAAAGTTATTGGATTTAAGGATTTTGGATCGTCCAATAGTAATGATTTTCTTCCGACCCAAAAAATTTAAAAAAATATAAAATTTAATTTTCTACAAGAGTTTGATATGAAGAATAAATTGAACGGATCAGATCGATCTTTTTAACTTGAACTTTAAAATCTTGACATGATATACGAACACATCCGTACAACACGTTACATTTTACACTTCAAATATATATATATATATATATATATATATATATATATATATATATATATATGGTCTCGTACGAATGTTGCCGAATTCCCCTTCTCATCACTTCGTCAGCCATGGTGTCTTTTCATGAAATGTTCTGAATTGCGCCCTACAGTGCTCAGAAGCTAATGATACGAGCTAACAGTATATTATATTAAATTATGACCGCTATAACAATAACAACGACAGTAATGATGCATAACGCACAGTAATAAAATAGTGCATTATTCAACATTTCTATGTTTATTTCTTATTAAATCCGTAAGTGTTTTGATCCTATAATGATTCAGATTTTTTATTGAATTTTGAGAGGTTTATCAGTCATCGGATTGAGATATTCATCAAATGATATTACTATCTCTATGGTCATTTGTATTGAAGTTATATTCCTTTCAATATTGATTGTTACACGAAATGCTGCATAATTTAGGAGGATAATTTCTCTAATTTATTTTATTTTTTTCTTAGATTACTATCAATTATGAATTTTAACTTAAATTCTGAATGATAATTTTCCTCTAAATTTTACATTTATTTTACATTAATTATGTGTTCATGATTGAAATTTATATTAATTTCTAAATTATCTTCATTTTTATTTCCTCTCTTTTATCATCAAAATATAAAATTTTTATATTTTTAAAAAATATCATTGTTACAACGCACAAGCAAGATACTAGTAATTTATTATTTTTGTTCAAAATTGATTTCATATAACTTGAAAGATTCAAACTTATATAGTTTGTATGTGATCATTTTAATGAAGAAAATGATATGATTTACGTATTTAGATTATTTTGAATAGAAAAAATATTTAGATTTTATGATATTAGTGTTATTTTGAGTAGAAACTTTGAGATTGTATTGAATAATTAGAATAATTATCAGTTATAATTCCTTAATCGATTTATGTTACTTAGTTACTCTATTGAACTATAATTTATATGAAAAATTAATAAAAATATAGATTATAATTTTAAAATTAAAAAATAATGTATGACAATTTTCGTTATGACATGCTATAACATAATAATATTTTTTTTTTACAATACCACCACGTATGACGCGATAATTACTATTTAAAACCTTGAGTTGGGGTGACGTATCTAATTAAACCGGCCTATTTTACATATTACGTACTAATCACGTGGGGCATAGGCGCATAGCATAATGGTTGTTTTATGTGTGGCTTACGAACCACTCGTTTGTATAAAGGAAACTAAAAGATTAAAATGGACAATGCCCTTCAGATATTTTATCAAATTACCTTACGGGACCCAACTACATACCTCCTCAGCCTCTCATCCCCTTTTCCCTTTTCATATACTTGCAAGCACTTTACAACTTGCTTCAAAGAAAGAACAATAATTCCACGACATGATACTATTTTGTTTCATTGTGATTGAGGATTATGAAAAGAACAATTCGGTTTCTTTTCAGTGTTAAAATCAAAATTGAAACTTGATGAATTGAAGTTTACCGATTTTTTTTAGTAATTTGTATTTTTCTTACTTTAACTAATTAACTTTGTATATTAGAAGATTTTATAAAATCGGCGCCTTCTGATGTGTTTCATTATTATATGATTAACTAAATCATATTGATGGAGGGGAAAAAGAGAGTTAGAACTCGATGGCATAAAAATCATCTATTGACAATAAACCACACAATATATATACTTCATTGGTAGTGATAGAGCTCAATGGTATTGGGCCTAGTTTCGGCCCAGAGTCAGTTCACCATCAAATTTGGATGCTCAATCAAGACAACAAGTACATAACTTAACCGCTTGGTCGGATCTTGACCTGATATGTTTCTCGCTGGTCTTATGAGAGGCCTATAAATAGATGCCCTAAGCATACTGAAGAGTGGATGGACAATCAAACCTCCACACACTTACACTATACAATTTGCTTAAGTATTTAGTATAGTATACTTATACCGAATGCTGACATCTAGTTTATAGTGCACGAAGAAAAATGAGATTTGGTTAACTATTTTGATTGATATTTTATAGTAAAATTATTTTTCTTTTGTTGAAATTAGTAATAATTTGGGCTATATAACAAATAACTAGTATTTTTTGGTAAACATGTGTACTTTTTTGAGTAAAAGATATAGATCTAGTCTTTATCTTTTGTTAAAAACTTTATTAATAAAAGTTATTATTTACAAAATGGTGATCCCAAGATATTTAAGACCACATTAAAATTGCACACATTAAATGAAATTAAAATTACACAGAGTAAAATTAAAGTTACAATGAGAAGAAGCTAAATTTCCACATGAATTTCATCAAGAAGAGCATGCTTTATCTTGAACTTTTTGGTGAAGATTCTAGCATATTTTTCCCTCCACTATGAAAATGGTAATAAAAAGAAGTTTTTGCATCTTGGAATGTCTGACTGGGAGTATCAAGACTTTTTGTCGTGTTGAGATGTAGAAGGATGGAATAGAATTATGATCTTTGAGTAATCTGTATTTTTGTTGTACTCGCAACCATAATAATTGGAACAAGATACAATCATTAAAAAGATGATGAACATTTTTTTTAGCACTTCGACAGAGAATACACATATTAATCAGTGGCCGATCTCTTTTGTTAAGATTGTCAATAGTAATTATTCTATTTCTAATCATTACCCATGCAAAAATGATAATTCTAGGCACTGGCGGAGCCAATAAAAGAGAACGGGGTTCAATGAACTCCATTTTTTATTCAATCACATTTGGTAATAATTTTAGTATAATGTTTATAGTTTGGGGTCCGTTTAGCATTCTATGAAATAGCAAAAAATAGAAATAACATTGCTATTTCGATAAACTAATTTGTTAAACGAATTTTAGACTAAATAGAAGAGTGCAAAAGAGTGCTAAACCGGTGTACCAAGTTATAGGTGATATATCAGTTTAGCTCTCGTCAGAATAGTGATTATTGTTTGATTATGTTGTGTTATATTATCATCACTATTAGTATTATGTCATTATAATAATAATTATTATTATTATATTATTATTACTATTAGTATTGCATTATTTTTTATTATTATTATATTAGAATCACTGTTAGTATTATTATATTATTATAATTATATTTTTTATTATTATATTATATTATATTATTATTATTATTATCATCATCATCATTGTTAGTATCATAATTATTTATATTGTAACTATTTAAATTAACAACTGTCAAATAATATTTTCGCTCTTCCGAATAATTAAGAATATTACTCTTCTAAAATGACACTCTTCTTTCACTCTTCTAAAATTACCACTCCTCCAAAATTATTCCTTGATTTGCTAAACCCAAAATATCTATTTGAATCCTATAAAATTTGAAACTTTTTTCCCACTGCTGAACCTCATAACTACAATATAATTTTTTAATATAATAAATATACAAATGTAGATATTTGATATAATATTTGACCCGTTTCAAAAATTTTAGGTTCCGCCCCTGATTCTAGGTGAGCTTTTGTATAGACCAAATGTGTATTAGATGGGACTAAGGAGATGGATAGTTAGCAAAAAAAAATAAAAAAAAATAGAGAGATTTGCAAGTGAATAAACGGTGAGATGCAGGGGCGGATCCACCATTCCCCAGGGGGGGCAGCGCCCCCCCCCCTGGATTTTGAAAAACAGTGCTTTTCGGTAATATTTTCAGTACTTTGCCCCCCCTGGAAATTTTTTTGGCCCCCCTGGATTGTCTGATTAATTTTATTGAGAAAAAAAAATTAATATCATATATAATGAAATAATTATGCAAAGATATCAAAATATAAAATTTTATAGACGAAAATTTTCTTCATCAACTTCATTATCTATTAGTTTGAGCTTTATTTTATTGTTATTTTTAATATATAAAATATTATTATTCTAATAATTTTTTTATTAGGTAAGAATATATATTAAATTATTATATTTTTATTTAGTACCCGATTAGTTAATGGATTTAAACCCGATAAGCTATTACAATCCGATATTTGCCCCCCTGACTAAAATCCTGCATCCGCCCATGGTGAGATGAGAGAGGTCATACTGGTTGATCTTGCTTTATAGGGTTTAAATGTACCGTATATAAAATGGTTTAAATATACATGCGGACTTTGATCACATATGTCGAAGTTTTCCTTTAACGCACACTTTATTTGTGCTGGAATCTGCACATGTCGAACATTTTATTCTGGTTACATGTTTATAATTATTAATAAAGAGTTAGGCTATGGTGATAAGCGTAGTTAATGATCAAATTTGTTTTGGATTAAAAAAAATAGGTAAATCATTTTCAAATCTTAATTTATGGAACTCAATAAATTTTTTGTATCAAAATATGATGAAATATAATTTTTTTTTCTATTTTTCAAATTTTTTTATGTATTAGTTTTGAATTTTTTAACATGATTCAATAATAATAATAAAATAATATATATTTTCTAGGTCATTTTTAAAATTCAAAATTAATACTTAGAAATTTAAAAAAAATAGATAAATTTTATATTCCATCATATTTTAATATAAATTTTTTATTGAGACCGATAAATGAAGATTTGAAAATGATTTAACTATATTTTTGAGTCTGTAACAAATTTAATCATTAATTACGCGTAGCATCATAGTCTAACTCATTAATAAATGTATGTTTTTTTTCACCACGTGTTAGGGGGTGAAGTGGGAGAGAGGGAAACGAGGAGGGGGAAGTATATAGTTGGATTTTACAAGGGTAATTTGACCAAAAGGGAAATTCAAGGAAGAGTATTTTGTTTGAGGTTTTGGAAAGAGAGGAATTATATTATATAAAATTATCCTAAAAAGAATAAGCCTAATTTATTATAGTTGACGGAACAAAATTATGTATTGGAGTAGAACTGTCATTGTTTGCGTGTCCACGGCATTAATGATTGATATCTAGACTGTTTTGGTTTTGGAATGAGATGAAGTGAGGAAATTTTCTTTTCTCAACTTATCTTATTTGCATGTTATAATCTTAAATCTTAATTACGAGAGAAGAAGGAGAGGAGAGGTGGTGGAGTGGTGGTGATTTAAGTCCAGAATTAAAATTAATTAAATAATATGATATAAAATAATAATATAATATAATCTTTTGGTAAATAAATTGAACTTGACTGACCATTGAATTTATCTACAGAAACATTTTTAGATAATTAAATAATCGAGATGTGGAGGGAGAAATGATATTGGTTTAAAGACGAGCTCGTTTATCTTTATTATGATATAATAATAGAAACAAAAATTTTACTCTTTTTATCTTGAACACGAAATAAATGTTTGTACTTGAGTCTTGAAGCAGGCAGCGGGCAGGCGGGCAGCAGCCCAGCAGCCCGGCAGGCACGCAGCAGCCCAGCAGCCCGGCAGGCACGCAGGAAAAACAGCGCCATCGTCATGGTCTCACCTCACCTCACATGTCATGGAATGGAAGTATTAGGTGTCACCTTGTACGAAATGAAATACGCATAGTCATGGGCTCATGGAATGGTAAAGTATTAAAGCGAGCGAGCTATATACAATTACAATTACGAGCCTAGAACCTTCTTTCTCACCGTCTAAGAGGTAAGAATTATGATGCGGCGTGCGTCCGCATAGAAAACTCTCTGCCTGTGCTGTGTTGTGTTGTGTTGTCCTGTCCTGTTGCCCCTCTTCCTCTCGTCGAACCTCGATCACTCTTTACGATGCCTTTTCTACTTCTCTTACTTCCATAAAAAAAAAAGGAAAATACAGACAGGAAAACATTAACAGGAAAGGAAAATAAAGGAAAGTGTGGAAAAGGAGGGTTGGTTTTGGTACCACTTCTCCTCTTCTACCGAACGGCGCTTATTTTCTAGCGTGTTTTTTAAGAAAAATCTTAATTAATTCCGATCAAAAGCAGACAACATTTTCCATTGGAGAGTTCATATCAAGGGTTTCAACTAGAGAGGAAGACTTGAGAGAAAGGAAATAGAGAGAGAGAGAGAGAGAGATGGGATCTGGTTCTTTTCTCAAAGTAGTTGCCAAGAACTTTGATGTTCTCGCTGGGTATGTTCTTCAACTTCTCCTTTTCCTTTTTTTCTTTCGTCAATAAGCTGCTTATTTGTTGCATTTTTCTTGAGAATACAGGTATTTATACATATTACTTGTATTTATGGACTGTAATTTCAATTTTCTTTTTAAAAAAAATGGAAGTGAGCAACTCTTTCGGCTAGGATTCTAGTGTTGGTTATATTCTACCAGTACTACTACTTTGGTTTAACCTCAACTACCCCCTAGCTGCTATTTGAAGAAAGGGGCTTCAATATAGTTGTATTTTCGTTACTTATAGAATTTTCTGTTGGTTACCAATTAAGTTCCTTCCATGCAAGATCTCATTTCAGTTGGCTTTCTTTTCAATTTCAGGCCCGTGGTCTCACTTGTTTATCCATTGTAAGTAACTAAAATTTTATAATTTAACCCCCCCCCCCCCCACACACACACACACAACAACCACCCCCATCAACGCGTTTCTGTTGATTCTTTGGTCCTTTGCCAGGTATGCATCGGTGAGAGCCATAGAAACAAAATCGCCGGTTGACGACCAACAATGGCTAACTTATTGGGTTCTATACTCATTTATTACTCTTTTTGAGCTCACTTTTGCTGCCATTCTGGACTGGTAAATTATGGTTCTATTACTGTGATTATTATAAACCAAAGTACCTATTATTACTGGTAAACCATGCCAAAATTTTCATAGTTGCAATCAACCCTCAATTTCTGCTGTCTAATTTGCACAATTGAGGTGCTAACAGTTTGTTGGATATTTGGCAAGGCCACACTTGTTGCGGCAAGTGTAACGAACAACAAATCCTTTAATCCCAAATTAATTTTTGTAGGCTAGAAATGAAACCCAATCCAAAAGCATAGAAGATCTCAAATATAAAAAATCAATGATAGTAATAATGGTGTTGCGGCAAACATAAAACAACAAATATAAAGCTGAATACATGTGGCATTTCAATTTGCATGAATTCAATTTGTTGACTTAATGGAAATGCCAGGGTAATTTAGCTAGTTTTTTTCGACATAACCTTTGGTTTGAATGGTCACTTAGGCATCATTGGCAATGTGTCAAAAACTCTTTAACAGGGTCTTGATTGCAAATATGATGAGTGTTTAAAAAACTCTTTAAAGGGAAATTTAATTTAAAAAAACAAAAATAGGATGGCGAACATTGTGCTTTATTATTTGGACAGTGATATAGTGCCCTGTGTTCTGCCCCTGAACTTGATGTGTTGGATTGCAGTAGAAATTGGAACTTATGGCTCTATATTTTTAGATTTTTTATATAGAAAAAAGAACTGGCAATTTTATGATTTACGGTTGTCCAACAAAAGAAAATTGCTGCCCATGATAAAATTATGCTTTTCATTCAAACTTTGAATTTTGTCATTATCAAAGTGACAAAAGTATGCTTATTATCCAGAACGTAGAGTTCATAAAAAATCATGTGGAGTTAACATAGATACTGGTAAACAAATTCAAGTTGGTATTCTAATTGTTAAAATACATATACGTCTTAAGCAAAATTGAATCACTTTGTAGAAAAAACACTAACTTTAAATGAAGTGGTAAGGAACAAATACTGTAAAATACTTATCAGTTACCCCGCTAATATTCAAACGGTTGATACTGCTAATTTTATTTTGTCAGTAATATATCTCACTATCAAAGTGGTAACCATATGGCACGAGCAACCAATAACTAAAATCAAATGACATTTTGGTCAGAACATTTTGCAGTACAAAGAAAATTTTTAATGCCAAAACATAAATGAATCGAGGGGCAGATATGGGGGCATCTTATATTTATTCTTATTATTTTCAGTTTTTCACACTGACAGTGGTGCATGAATTGTTGTAGGCTTCCCTTTTGGCCATATGCAAAGCTATTCTTTAACTGCTGGCTGGTTCTACCTCAATTTAATGGGGCAGCTTATGTGTACCAGAATTTTGTGCGACCGGTTTTTGTCAACCAACAGACCATCAACATATGGTACGTTCCTCGAAAGAAAGACAATTTGGGCAAATCTGAAGATGTTTTACAAGCAGCTGAGAGGTATATTCAAGAGAATGGCACTGAGGCTATTGAAAGGCTCATAAACAAGGTGGAAAAAAAAAACAGATCTTTGTGATATTGAAATTAGGTTTTTTCATTATTTATGTATTCTGGTGGACATTGTTGTGAATCTGTGTTCAGGTCAAGGTTGAATTAAATTAAATTCCAAAATGCATTTCCTCAAAGGTTGTGGGTGTGTTATGAATTCTTTTAAGCTCTAGTGTTTGTGCAGTGTGGCCTTGGTTTTTTTGTAGGTGAACCCAAAAAATCCAATAGTTAAATACTTAAATAAATGCATTGATGAAAATATATAATTTTTTTTAGCTCTAGTCGGTAAGCTTGTTTCTTTTTCCTCACCTGTATGGATTTTTTGTTTGTTTGGCATTGCAGACTTCCCAATCAAGGACATCAGGAAGCAAGGCTGGTGTCAACAGTGTGCTAAAAGCTCCATTCTCTAAGCTTTTAGAAGTACTATTTCTCTCTCTCTCTCTCTCTGACGCACACTCATGCACACTCACACAAAGGTTCTAATGATGTAAATGGTGCAGTCGACAGGTATATCAAACTCCAGTAGGGGCAACAACAGGAGATCAATATTAGAAGAGGTGGAAGCTGAGAAAATGGCTAAGGCTGACCGAGGAGAAAACCCTTGGGGTGAGAGTTACCCCATCTTTGATGAACATTATCGCCAACATTACTAGATCATGGCTTTCTTACTTTCCTGAACTTAGGTAATTTTTTTTAAATGATTTACTCTGCATGACTTAGTGTAATATCTTTTTACCTGTATTTTTGTTATTCTTTCAGTTCATGAGATACTTTTGTATGGTGATTAACACCCATCAACTTCTTATATAAGATCATATCTTATTTTATTTGGAAAATTTACAAAAAGAATACGCTGTAAGTGAGAAGTTACAAAGTAATGTGGCTGCTGAATTTTGCAATTTTCCAATTGACCCTTGCACCCGCGAAAAAGAAAGTTGGAGCCCAACTTCTAAATGCACTGGGCTTAATCTGGTTTAGTTTCAGCCTATAGAAAAAGCCGCATCGGAATGCTTAAGAAAAAAATACATCACTTCCTTGGTTCTTCCTGATATGGCTTGATGTGCTTTGCAAATGTTGTGTTACATGTTGTAAACAAGTATCTAAGATATTGTTGTCTAGGTTTATTTGCTAGAATTTATTTTGCAATTGTTTATAATTGAAATTGCGGTTTGGTTATGCATTGCAGTTATGATCGAAGTTTCGAGACCAAGATTAGTGTTTTGCTCTGTATGGATGTGGCTTAGCATAGGGGTTCTCTTAGGGGTTACATCATAGTTGATCTTGTTGTGTCTTTTTATTTGAACTGTTGGAGCATTTTGTAAATATAGAGGGTTTCTTGTGGTGGGTGTACTTGGATCTGCTCAGCGTTGCTGTTGTTGTGGTTTAAGATTTACCTGGTTGACAATTCTCGTCTTGATCATCCCTAAATTAAGTTTGTTACTTTTCCCTGTTAGTGTTATCATTCTCTTGATCTCTTGATTAGGCAGCAGAATGAAAGGTTTCTTTCTGAACGTGTAAGTTTATTATCGCTCATCAACTCCCAAATCGATTTTCATTTGACTTCGTTTATGTGATGAATTTGTTGGTTCAAACAAACAGTTAGAAGGGGGTAAGGGACCGTGCATGTGTGTAATGTGTATAGTAGGCGCTGGTGTGGAGAGCATTAGGAAACCAAATGAGAGCTCATTCAGATCATTTGGTATCAATGTAAGGTTGCGTCCATCTTTATTATTGTTTTCAAGTAACTTTCACTATTATTTTATTATCAAAGAACATGCAAAGCAAAGGCTTCAATGGTCTCAATGTAATAATTTAAGAGGGGAAGTTATTCCACTTGGAAAGAGAAGAAAATACGCAAGTGGTCAAGATTACGTTGTACTTAGGTGGCGAGAATAATACGCAAGCAGTCGAGATTGCGTTGTGCTTCGGTTGTTAAAATAAACAATAATTTGTGCTATGGAATAATAAGTGCTTTTCATCGTCTCACTAACCAGGGACTGGGTGGGTCCGGCCCCTCTAATTTTTTAAAAACCTTCGAAAAATATATATAATTTTATAAAAAAAAAATATATGTATATTCAATTCCCTCTAATATTTTTTCTCAGTAATAAATATGTGACTCTTTCAATCTCAGCCTCCGTCAATTTAAAATCATGACTTTGCCCTTGTCACTAATGACGTGATGATACACTTACAAGTCGGCTTGGTAGAGTTTTTTTTATATAGATTATCAATCTGAGTTATTATACAAGTACTGCTTATTTGCAAGTTAGATCGTTTGTAATTTCATTTCTATTTAACTCGCACAAGAAAAACTTGTAGCATAAAATACCTCCATAAATTTTTGGGCCGGAAAACATCGGCATTGTACTTTGGGCTGGAACATATCATGGCCACCGCCACAAATTGTTATAGATGAAGCATTGTTCTCAGGCTTTGTGCTTCTCCACTCTCCAGTGCTGTTCATGACTTCCCCCAAAGTACTGTTTGGGAAGACCGAAGACCCCCTTTTTTGTGACCCAAATAATAATTTCAGCTAGGGCTGTCAAACGACCGAAACGGTGACGAAACAGTATCGTTTCGTTAACCGTTTCGTTTAATAAATGAAACAGAAAATCGTTTCGTTAACCGTTTCGTTTATCACGAAACGAAACGAAACGAAACGCGGTCGAAACAGAATTTTACACTGAAATACTCTTAACGAAATGAAAAATACTGTTTCGTTAACCGTTTCGGCCGTTTCGCAAAATAGAAAACAGTTTAGTTTAATAAAACGAAACAGAAATTCATTTCGTTAACCGTTTCGTTACCACGAAACGAAACGAAACGCGGTCGAAACGGAATTCGTTGACAGCCCTAATTTCAGCGCATTCTGGTTTGCTTATATTTAGTATAAATTAATTAATTTGCATATGCATCTTGCACTTGTTATATCTTCAAAGCAAGGTAGTTATATTTTATTCTAACAGTAATTTGCACTAGGGCTTCAATGAAATACTGGAAGAAATTAAAAAATTATTTAGACCTGGCTTCTTGATGTTAAATTGTCCCTCTTTTAGACTGAAAGTATGTTGCTTGTTCAAGGAAATTTATTTTTGTGCTCCTTAAATATTTAGTGTTGTGATGTAATTATCGTTGAGCAATCAATATCTCTGTCTTTTTTTTGTTGTAGAATGAGAAGACAAACAAACAACAACAAAGCCTTTAATCCCAAATAAATTGGGATAGACTAGAATGAATGAGAAGACAAAATACCAACATAATTATATGGAGACAATTAAGAAGTTAGAGACTTTAACACCTATTGATCATTGAATGCCCTTAAGTTGTTTGATAAAATGACCAAACCAAAATTTCTCTTATATTTTGTGCCATAATGGGTTTGATATGATTTGTACAACAGCAAAAAATGATCTTGAGTACTGAATTTATACAAGTGATATTTAAATAGAGTTATGTTATGATGCATTATGTTGCAGAGTAAGGGAAGTGCATCGGACTCAAATTTCTAATTTTACACTAGATATTAGTAATCCGTTTTAAAAGAATTCATGTTAAATTGACAGATATCGGATGCAAGTCGACAATGGGCCACCAGTATACTATAGAATTCATTGGTGCTTCATATTTTTTTGTTCTCAAACATGAATGTTACTCTGTTTTGTATTTGTTTTTTCTAAAATACCCAATTCTGACATCCTCATCATCTCTTTTGATTTTCATCCAACTTCAATTTATTACGACATAATTAACATCAATTAGGCCTTGGACTACCACATTTACCATTCCATCTCAGCATATGTAATGCTTGCTTTGGTTTGGACAGGCTTCTATAAATTAGGGCACGAGACTAATTTCAAACAAATACCGGGGCCTAAAATATTCCGCCCACATTTTTGTGTTTCAGCAAGTCGAAGCTAGCTCCTACCTATACTATACATATATAATTGCCAGCTAAATTTTATTTTACTTGCATCGTTTGACGTTTTTGATTAAGATTCTTAGCTAGGCCATTAATTAGCAGATCGCCAAGTCTCTAACCATATATATAAATTCTGGTTATTAATTATAATTAATATGATGGAGAGGTCAAAATAAGATTAGTAATTAGTGATAGACAGATCAATATGCATTATGCAATATTAAGGATGTGTATTTTTGGTCAACATGTGGGCTGGATTGTAAATTTCCAGCAGGGTTTAGTACTTTCTGGGTTCCTTATTGATACCAAAATTTAAGGTTGTCTGGTACAGCAGTAATTGTTCGGTAGATATTTCCACTTTCTAGGGGTAGTTGGGTAGTGAGGTACCAGTTATCAGTATAACTGGTATGCTTCTTTTTTCTTTTTTTTGAGAGAGAGATAACTGGTATGCTCAAACAAATGAACGTTAAACTGACAACCAACTAGCTCTGCCAGAAATAAATTGTTTCCCTTGTTTAACATAATCTCCTCTTTCAGGATTGTGCCTTCACAAAATCTGCAGAGAAAATTACGTCTCCAGTGACTGTGAAATGGAGACTGTTGAGGAAACAGTATGAATAGCTCTAGGTCTGGATCTGAGACTGGGAAGGGGCTTGTCAGATCGAAAATTTGGAGATCAATATAGGATTCGGTTGAACAGAATCTGGGAACTTGAATTTGACTTCTCTGTTAACCTTTCTCAGTTCATTAGACTCATCAATGCAGTTCAAAAAATATTGTTCAAATTTTTAACCTAATAACCTACTTAGCCACTAGCATGCTAGCGAGCAACTGGTTTGCTAGATTAGGCCTAGCTTGGTAGTTAGTATAGGAAGGTATTTTTCATGAAAACAAGTTATTGTCATTGTTTTATTTATTTGAAGAAATTTATTGTTCTTTTTTTAAGAAAAGTTTTTCTTTTTAATATAGAAGCTTTTTCCATCTCACATTTGTTCACTTTCAAATGTTTTCTTTGTAAGACTTGAACTTGTATTTTTTTCATATAAATTCGAGATTTATCACCATATGTGCTGTGACTGCCGTTAAAAAAAATACTATTATTGTTAGGAAAACACACTTGAGTGTGGCTTTAGTTCTCGTGACTGGTGAATGATGATACTTCCCACGAGGCCTAATTAATATATATTAAATTTGGCTGACTTGAATTTTGGCATCTTTTGAGATATATACAGTACTACGTATTGACTATTGACTAAAGATATTATCAAAAAAGTGTCATATTATATAAAATAACTTGGGTGTTGATCATATACTTGATAGAATGCATTATTGGAGCATCAAATTGTTGTGCACGTTGCAATGATCTTCATCCTAGAAGATTTATTAAATAAATGAATTCCTTATTCCAATCACATTCTTCTGATATCTATCAGCACGCACTTCCTCAGCACTCGGATGCACGCTGGTCACCTGTGGAAAAAAAATACTAAATTATTCTTGTTCGTTCTAAATTAAATGCAACTCTTTGAGATCATCAATTGATGCCTGCACGTTCAACTCTTATTTTCTAAGAAAAGGTTGTGAGGTTCAATTGCAAAATTAATGCTTTCTGAGATTCAATTTCTGTAACTCTTATTTTATAGTCATATAGTGCCCTCTTTCAGTCTTTTTGGACAAAAATCAAGGAGTTAAAACATAGAATTAAATTTACTGACGTTTCGAGATTAAGTTGAATTATAAGCTAGCATTAATGCATGAAGCAACCTCTGCATCAATCTACTGCTCGAATCTTTTAGAGAGAGACGCATATACGCAACTAGCTAGTGTGATGCATCATAGCATAATAGCAATAGCAGCTGGTAACAGGGGAGAAGCTACAAGCTAGCTAGTACAATTGTCTTACTTAGGTTCTATTAGATTTATGTGACCGTGATCTTTATTTGTCTTTTTCTCAGTTATTCTCCGTTCCCAGTATGGGTTGGCCTTAATTTTCTGCCTTTTTTGAAAAATTATGTATACAATCCCATAAATTCAACAAAATAAAACACGTTATATATGATCTGTCTTAAATTCTAACCACTTTCTCTTATCCTTCTGCATTATCAATTCTTGAGGGAAATATATGCACGGTAATGTTTACAGATTATCAGTATGGCATGCATGCAATAACCAACCAGGCAACCACCAAGCAAATTAAAAGTTCAAAAAGAAAAAAAAAAATTGGTCCAAATCAAACAGACATGCTATGCTACATGCTACAGCCTGACTCATGTACGCTCTTTTTCTAGAACCTCAAGTACCATACGTACCAGTATCACTGTATCACGCATAGCACGGTGAATTTACACTGGTAACCCCGGTCTCATCAGTACTGGATCGGTCTCCATGATCAGACCCAACCTAAACCTTTTCCCTGCCATGTTTCGTCGTACTCTGTGCTCAGCTTTCCCCCATTTGACGCTGCTGCCCTTCCTCTGCGCTGCCACTGAACGGGACAAGTCGGGCAATTTGAAGGCTGGACCAGGGGCAAAACTGTAAAGGAAACTGGAAAAGAAAAGCACTTTAAGGTTTCCACTTTCCACTTTTCGTCTTTTTTTTTTATGAAACACTTTTCGTCTTTTCCAATCCACTCCCTTTTAACCGTCGTTTCAACTAACTTCCTGCAACCGTAGCCCGTAGGGGTCCGGTCTTTCGACAAGGGACCACCTCCTTCTCTGGGCCCACTGTCCTCCCCCTCTGGCAACTCCAATCCTCTCCATTGCCCCTAAACGAGAACAGAGATAATTATTTATATTTCTAAATGAAGTTTAAACGAGAAAAGCAGCAATATTATAGATATTAAACATATAATTCTACATATCAACCAGTTGTCATATCTTTAGAAAATGACGAGATTTGGTATGCGTTATAGAGTACATCGACTCCAAGTTTCAACGACACAAATCTAAGGGGAACCAGATCAGCTGTTGCGTGACACCGTGCGGCGCAGCACGTGGTCCATTCGATCATTTTGAGATTCGTGCTAACTCGAATCTGAATATACTAACTCGAATCTCAAAGTGATCGAACGGACCACGTGTTGCACCGCACGGTGCCACGCGACAGTGGATCCGGGTCCAATCTAAGGATACACGACGCATCATCAATCTACATTCTGATTCTATTCTATGAAAATTGATTGTTAGTCCTTATATAACGTCTTTCTTATTTTCACCCGTATATAACATCAATTAGATGAGATGAGCCAAAAACAATAATAATTTTTTTTTTCAAGTAGGAGGTGAAAAACTTACTATTAAATTTTCATTAATAAAATCAAAGAAGAGTACATACTGAGAAGAGAAACAGATACAAAATTGATTTATGGTAGTTGGATTGTAGAATATTACAAAATTTGAATGAAAGGGATTTAATAAAAATAAGAGGATATGTTTATTTTTAATAAATAAAAAGTTGAATGAAGGGGTATTCGAGACTATATATATGTAGCGGTGTCAATGCTAAGGCATCCATAAAGGCCTTAATGATATATTGGGCGGATCCGAGATAGTTTGTTTTGTAAGATGACAAGAGAGAAAGACACAATTTATTCGATCCATATATTCTATTTTAAAAAATGGGTACGACCATACGTAAATTTTTTTATTAATTTATTTGATATTAACATAATGTAATTTTTTTTCGTTAAGTAAATAGATAAAATAAGGATAAAGATGATTTCGTACTCAGAAGTCAATTAATACAAAAAATAATTTATATTATTATCTCTTGTAATATTTTTTTCTTATATTAATTGTCTCGAATTTTGTGAGTTAATTATTTTAAATTTTAAATTATGAATTATAATGATATCTTCTTCAAATTTCTTCATCTGATAAATTATATGTATGAATAATATTTAGTATATTATTTCTTAAAATGATAGGATCATAAGGCGGTATAAAATTTTATTTTAGACAAAATATTATTTTTTCTTTTAATATGTTTTGTTTCTAGTTAAAAAGTTTGACAAAAGACGTTTGTATATTTTTAATTTATTTATTTTAAAATGGCTCAAGTTAAAATTGATTGCATAGTTATATTTTGATTCATACTAGTAAAATAGAGATGTATATCTATATGAAAGGAATGAGTTCTAACTTTTTTTATAAATAATGATAAAACTATTTAGTTTATTTTAACAAGTAAGGATAAAATATGGATAAGTCTAATTTTAATAGATAAAAGTGGAATATGAATAAGTGTAATTTCAAATGTGTATGATAATAAAAATATCTTCATCCGATCTACATCATACCCATTGACACTCCTAGTTATATGCTTAGTGAAGTCAAAGGGTAATTTACTAATTTGAAAAAAATAGGGGTGACTGGTGAGTGAGACATGGTACAAATATCGGGGAACATATTGTTAAAATTGTTGAGGCAGCACATCACCTTACATCGCAAATCTAACCTGGAACTGGTACAACCTTTTTGGTACTGATATAGTATGTTGACTTCTTATTGTGAACTACTGGTACAACCCTGCGAACCACTACACAAGTTGTTAAACCGTGAATTTTTAAGTTAAGCACTAGTAATAATTACTCGAGATAATGATCAAAATTTAATTAATAATAAATAAATAAATTATTCAGATCAACAAATTGAGGGGACATAATTATATATATGAATTAATAAATAGATAAACAAATCGTATAATAAAATTTGAAATATTAAATTATTTTGCTATTTACCGCTGACCTACGTAATTACGCTAATACAAACCCAAATTTAAATTAAATGTTAAATTTAAAAATAAACAACGAATCAATCAAATTCGAAATCTAATTAAAATGCCTTAAGACGATTCGTAAATATCATAACCCCGTTATATAAATGTATGTATATAGATTAATAATAACAATAAATAAAAAATAATATAATAAAAAAAATAATAATTTCTTACAATATAACTGGCCACACGCTGGACCGCGAAGTTTTCCGCCACAGACAATCCTAAAAATATCTTCTCTCTCTCGACCTCTCTCTTCATTAATTCTCTCAATTAATACCCTCTAAATTAATACCCGATTCTCTCTCCTCTCTCCCATTTTTTTTCCTGCCGTCTGCCCTCTCTCTCTCCTTTACCCGTCGAATCGGTCCCCTCTCATTATGACTCTCTCTTTCTCTCTCTCGTTGGAGTGCATTTAATGGGCGACAGCCCTGCCCCTTTCCTGACCCCGCTCCCCTCTCTTGTTCTCTCCGTCGGCTCTCTCTTGTTCTCTCTGGCTCTCGTATTTTGTTTCACCTGTGAGGAACTTTCTCTTTCCTCTCCGCGATCTCACTAAATCCTTCGCTCCCCCCTTCTCGTCCGGTCTTATCGCCCCCCTCTGACAGCCCCCTTCCCCGACCCTAGCTGTCCATCAACTCTGTTGTCCCCTCTTTTGACCATCGCTTACTTCCCGGTCACCTACCTGCCCTAGGTGAGCACCTATATACTGCCCCTACTCCCTTTAAAATCCCAAACCTCCCGCCCTCCCTCTCTCTCCGTTTGGGTTTCTGGTTGTCTGTTGCCTCATGTGTTGAGCTTAGCTTCAAAAGAAATTAACTGATAAGAACAGATTTGCATATTTGAGTTGTGATTTGATTTTCTGTGTAAGGAGAGGGTTGGCCAGAGTTTCTGAGGAGGTACTCCCCCTTTTTGCTGCCCCTGTGCCCTGTTCACCCCTTGTTACCTGTCTCTCTCTGATTTTCGTACTGGTAAACCCTTAGCCCTAACCTCTTATTCTTTACTTGGTTGGCTCTGTGCATGTTGCTTGATTTCTTCCGTGATGTTGGGATTCTTACCAGTGTTTACACTGGCTCACTGTACTACCCTTTTCTGTAAGCTTGCTGGTTTAACTGGGTCTGTCTTTAGTCTTGGTACACTGGTACCAAATGGTACCAGTGAAGTGAGGCTCTCCCTCTCTTTTACTATCTGTGGTTCCTGGTATTTATTTATGATGCTACACTAGTCCCTGCCCTTATTTGCCCCTGTGAATGTGATTGTGCTGGCTTGCTGTTCTGTTAAATCTTTTTTTTTTATTGCCATGGGGATGGTTGTCTCTGAATACTGAATTGATATGTTGCCTTTGAAATTACTGTGTTGGGTTCTGTGTGTACTTATGGGTTGAAATTATTGGGGTAAACCTTGGTACACTGGTACCAGTTGGTACCAGTGAGGTGAGGTTGCCCCTCACTTATCTCGGTTGAAATTGGTTGTTGGAATTTTGAGCTGGTACCAGCACTGGTACTGGTTACTGGTTTGTTGCTTGTAGTTTTGGTTTGATTGATGTTATCTGTTGTTGTGTCTCACTTGTCGAACTGTTATTGTATGCTGACTTGAGTTGTTGCCTAGTGATTCTGATATGTAAGTGAGATTGGTGATGTGGCCAAATTGGAAATAGGGTTTTGTTGGGCCTGAAGTAAATATTGAGGAGATTAGAATAGCCCCAAAACTTAACAACATGGATTCAAGAAAAGATCAATTTTATTTGGGCCAATAAATCAACTTAATCAAACTAATTGATACTTAGGGTTAGCAAATTAAGGCCCATAACTAAAATCTTCAAGATTTTAAAAGTGAATAATTAAAATTTGAATAATTAATTGGAGGCCGCCCCGAAAGGTCGGCGGTATCCATGGACTAAAACGTAAACTTGAATAATCGGGAAATGATTAAATTCCCTGACTGCCCCCGTTTCGGGTTGCCAGTGCACAGGCACAATTGGCTCGGTAGTCAGCGTATGATCCCGTTCATTAAAACACCAACACATATTAATATAATAACTTTCTTTATTTTGTTTTTGTTTATTCATTTTTCTTTATTTTATTTTATTTATTTATTTTTAACCCTTTTTATTTTACTTTTAATTTTAAAATTATTTTTCTAACTTATAAAACCTAATAATCAATTTATCTATTATAAATAAGAACAATATTAATTATATAATATTATATATTAATCAATTTCTCTATTTTTAACAAATTATTTATCCTAATTATAATCAAGTCAATTAAGGGATAACATTAAGTTAATTTATTTAATTTAAGTAAATTAAATTAGTTACGTTACTCAAATAAATATAATCTCTAAATTATAAAAATAATACTAGTATAACTAAAATAAAACATAATCAAATAATAGATTATAAATAATTAAGAGTTATAAAATAATAACTTAAATTATAATAATAATTTAGATTTTTAAATTATATATATTAATCAATTTCTCTATTTTAAATTAATTGGTTTAGAAATTAAAATCCATAAACTCGAAACTAAAATAAAGAATGAACG
>CAXKVV010001920.1:0-32308 GCA_964058805.1 Schoenoplectus triqueter
AATTGGAAAAGATCTAACATAAAAGACATCTTAGTTACATACAAAGTGAGCAATACCAGTATCTACTTCGACAATTTGATTTCTTATCAATTTTATATCTTTTTTTTTCCATTTTTAAACTAGAACATGAGATTTATAGATTAAATTAACTGATTTACTGATTAGTTTAATACGTTACAGGTTTTAATTCTGCTTTGATAGCACTGGTTTGGTGCTTCTTCAATTGATGGGTAAATCTTGGAGTAAATCCGTTAATTTCAGGATAGTCGTCTTCCTTTTATTTTTCTTCTGAATTTTTTTTAGCAGAAATAATATAGATCAAGTGTAAAATTGTTTGAGTTTTCTCGTTTGTGCTCTTTTGATTGAGTAATTTCTCAATTAGGCGTTCGATAGAGGAAAATATGCGAGAACTATAATAGTGGACCTGATTATGATGTGTACATTTAAAACTGATATAATCAAATTTACAATGTCTATCCCTAATTTATCACTAAGAACAATTGTTTGAAGGTTCCGACCATATAAAATTGACATAATCAACTTTACAATCTATCACCCTGTTTTATTTTGATGCCTGTTTACAAGATGATTTTTTGTCTTAATATTTTCCAATATATTTTAGTGGGAAGGGATCCTTGACAATGGTTAATTTGCAATGAATTTTTAAATACATACGAAAAAAATTTAAAAATAAAAAATCATAGATATATTATTTTACTTATAGATTGATATTATTTTAAATTTCATGCAATTCCATTATCATTTGATGTGACATCAAAGATCATCAAAATTTTATATAATTTGTAATTGTTCATATTTAACGGTCTTTGATGGATTAACAAACTATAACAAAATTACGTTAAAATTAAAACACTATTAATCTATAAATAAAATAATATATCTATAAAAGTTTCTATTTATAATTTTTTTTGAATTTATTTAAAAATTCATTGTGATTGACAAAATAGCCATCGTCAAGGATCTCTCATCCCCCGTATATATATGCAATTAGTTGGCTCTTCTATATATACACACAACAGATTACTTAGACATTTCGAAGATACTTAATCATCAATGAATTGTAAATATGAAGTACGATGAGAGCACAAATGAAAATATATCCTTCGGAAGCATGAAAACTAACTTTTAAATTAAACAGGGGAGAGATCCATTGTCTGGCTATTTTCACAATCTTGACAATAAATTTTTAAATAAATTTAAATAATTAAAAATAAAAAAAATATAGTCATATCCTTTACTTATAGATTAATAGTGTTTTAAATTTAATATAATTTTATTATCATTTGATAGTCAATCAGATACTATAAAATTGGAATCATTATAAATTACATAAAATTTTGATGGTCTTTGATGGACCATTAAATAATAATGAAATTACATAAAATTTTAAATTAGTAATATATATATATATTTAAAATTATTTGTCAAAATTGTCAAAATAACCCGGGATCCCTCCTCTATATATACATAGATTCATATTAGAGAACCAAGTCTAGTTCAATAGTTGAGACATTAATTACTCTCTATCTCCATGAGGTTATATGTCAAAATCTGGTGCTCACAATCTAATTCGAAGGATGTTAACATGATCATTTTTTTTCCTCAAAAAAAATGACCATTTTAATAATCACTTGTGTGCAGAGTGCAAAATCATCTTACATCGTCATTTCAATGGGTCTCCCTATCTCTAAATACAATTGGGAAAAAAAAAAGCTGCAAAGTGAGCTTGGAATAATGATAGATGAAGCTTCTCTGTAAAGTGTAAAGAGATGTTGAAGCAATCTCACAAATTAATGGTGTGGTTTTTTTTCCTTTTCTTTTTATCATATCTACAAGAGATAACGCATGAGTGGAAGAGAACTTACAATTAGTCCAGTCTAAGTCAATCAGTCAACTCCCAGCTGCTAATAAGAAATGGGGACGTGCTACTAAACAACAAGGATTACAACATATATATGATTGGACAGGAGGTGACGCTTATAGTGTGGAATCATTTTTCTACATGCGTGTTTGACAAATTAAGAACTATCATATATTAGAAGTGAGTCTCCGATATATTATATTTTTTGGGAGAAAAAAATATTTGAAATGATTTGTAACGCATGATGAAATAAGAGTAGTATGAGAATGAGTAAAAACGCATATATTTAGAAAGTAATTTATGCTCAATATTAAATGATTGTACCTTTCATTTTAAGTATTATATGATTTAGTCATTTACCTCATTTCTATGACGGTAATATTGTAAATTAAATTTCAACATTTGGATCAAAACTATTCTGACCATTCAACTTTTTTTGGTGTATAATGGAGCAATTCTCCCTTATTAATTATCTTATTTTGTTTGTTTTGTCTATCAATTAAATAAAATCAACAAAAAAAGCTCTCCACTGGCCAGCTGTGTCCATGTAATTTAAATTTGAAGTTCGAACCACTAATTGCTATGTCTTATGTGGTCCACCCGGTTAATAGCTCATGTTAATTGTGAATTTTCTCTAAACACAATGTAATATAACCATTCACTAAGTAAAAGACTGGTATAATTAACCAGAAATTAGAAACTTTCATCCGTCACAAGCTACTATTCAGAATGTAAAGAAATAAAGCTACTATTCAAAATGTAAAGAAATAAAGATGCCACTCCATCAAAAGGTGGAGTCACCATGGAATAAGTCCAGTAGAGCAAGTCATTGTCAAGAAAAAAAATTTCCCATGAAAATTGGGGAAACATGCGTGTCTTCACAGCTTAGCCAAGTCTATGAATTTTCCAACAAGTGAATGGCTTATTTAAAAAGCAGTTAGCTCTGTTATCTCATTCTCAGAGGCAAGAAAGAAAGAGAAAACATGATATCTCTTCTTAGAGTTATTCTATTGCTCGTCATAATAAATATTCCTATCACAGCAAATGGGTGTTTTGAAGTGGAGAGGATGCCCTTCTCATCTTTAAGGTTGGTTTACATGATTCTGGCAAACTTATGTCTTCATGGTACGATCAAAATTGTTGTAATTGGAGTGGTGTCACATATGACAAATTAACAGAGCATGTTGTGAAGCTTAATCTTAGAAATCCATATGTTAGTTACTATCCGATGATTACTTTGATTGGGTATTTCATGCCTTGTCATGTAAGATAAATTTATATTTACTTTCTCTATGGCATCTGACTCATCTTGATCTTAGTGGCCATGATTTCTCAAACTTAATATTCCAAAGTTCATCGGTTCCTTTGAAAAATTGATTCATCTCAACCTCTCCTTTTAAGATTTCCAAGATGTCACACCTTATGAATTTGGAAATCTTTCAGGATTTCAAGTTCTTGACATTGGTGATTCTTAGCTCACCGGAATGGTACCGTCTCAATTTGAGAATCTCTCCAACCTTCAATATCTAAGCTTAAGATATAATTTATATCCAAGCTTAAGTCAATCATTGCCAATGGCGGAGCTCTTCATTAAATATTTGGGCTATGGCCCGCCCTTAAAATTTTAAAATATATAATGAGTTATTAATATTAGACATAGTTTTTATTTGAATCACAAAACTACCCCTCATCTCTCACAAATAAAATTATTCGTTCCTGCTAAAATTTTCTGTTCAAAACTTGGCTTCCTTCAAAATTTTCTTCTCAAAACATTGCTCCCGTCAAAATTTATATTCACGAGCTTTGGACTTTCCAAGCCCAGCGAAACTGAAGTTTCAGTTTTGTTTTTAATTTGTCATGGTACCAGATGCATAACATTACCCATCTCTTTTCCCTGAAGTTTTAACCTTCCATTTGGTTCTTACATATCAAATATATCAAATGATTTTATCCGACTGTCATCTATCAAATATACCAAATGATTTTATCCGACTGTCATCTATCAAATATACCAAATGATCTATCTCATATTAATTTAATATTTTTAACAAAGCTCGATCTTTCTTTTAATTTATTTAATACTACACTACCCAATTGGTTGTGGAACCTCACTGGCCTTTTGTATCTAGATCTAGGATATTCTGGATTTCATAAAAACATCCCTCATGCTCTTTCCAATTTGATTTCACTAAATTACCTGGACATAGGAGGAAATAACTTTAAGCATGTGTTTCTTGAACCAATGAGAAAATTGTATGACCTAAGAAGCCTATGTTTGAGTAGCTTAAATACAGAAGGGGATATTGTCAATTTGATCAATGGATTGGGTCACATGTGGTATGGTCTGTAGGTGGTGAGTTTGACCAACAATAATCTTTTAGGACATATATCTAGCTGGATTGCACATATGAAAAATCATTCATATATTGATTTACGGGACAATTTGCCCTCAGACAATATAATTAGTGATATAGGAACCCTTACTCAACTAAACATGTTATATCTTGCTAATAATTTTCTGTCGGGTGTTATAGTTGAAGCTCATTTTGTTAATCTTTCAAATTAAGAGTTTTTAGATTTGTCTCGTAACATGTTAACAATGAATATGAAAGACAAGTGGGTACCACCATTTCAACTTCTGGTTTTTGATTTACACTCATGCAAGGTGGGGCCTAATTTTCCTAATTGGCTCCAAGGGCAAACACGAATTTGTTATATGGATTTATCTAACACAAGCATCGGTGATGTTATACCCAAATTGTTGTGGAATATGTCATCTCTAGAAATTGTTTACCTTTCTGACAATAATATCACAGAAAATCTATCTTTATCCTTTCAGTTTAGCAAGATACAACAATTATATCTAAGTTCTAATAACATCCATGGCGCAATACCAAGTATTCCCGATATGATAATTGAATTGGATCTCTCAGAAAATCAAATTAATGATAATTTTCCATCTGAGATATGTGACAAGATAGATTTAGTAGGGCTGGATTTGTCAAATAATGCTATATCAGGGAAAATCCCTAATAGTTGCTGGAAGTTTCAAATTTGGAAATCATTAATTTGGCCAACAACCAGATTACCAGAGAGCTTCCTACTTCTATCGGATCGTTGCAATATCTAATCAATTTGAATCTTTATAATAATAAGCTCGATGGAGAAATTCCATCAACCTTACAATAGTGCAAGAGTTTAGTTTTTCTTTCACTAGGGAAAAATATTTTTTCTAAAAGAATTCCATCATGGATGGATCAACAATTGACGCGACTTGTAGTTTTACAACTACGATCAAACCAATTTAGTGGTCTAATCCCTCCGGAGCTTGGAGAACTCTCAAACTTATAAATTTTGGATCTTGCTCATAATTTTCTGGTTGGTCATATATCCAATTCTGTTGGAAACTTCTCTCATATGAAGAATTCATCATACTGTGATCCACATAATTTCTTTGATGATGTAGAAACATTGTATATAAATATGAACAGACAAAATGTGTAAACTTCGAGTCTACTTTATTGCCTCAGAAATATAGATTTATTGGGAAACAAAATAAATGGACAAATCCCAGAAGAAATATGATTGTTCCAATCCTTGACCAACTTAAACTTATCTAAAAATTATCTAAAAGGGGAAATTCTAGAAAACATTGACAACACGCTGTTGAAATATAAACTTAATTATCATTAATAATATTAAGTCTAGTGGAAAATAAAAGAGACTTTTAGAATTCAACGGATATATGATTTTTGGGCTGATTAATGAGGGGATATGAAAAATCAAACGATGTCCATTTTTGCTGTATGACCTATGGAAAGATCTTGAAGTCTAGTTTCTAATGGTTCAAATATCAAGTCGTTTGGAGTTCCCTACAGAGAGTTATGACTATTTTAGTGGACAGATATTAGCTGAAACAGTCGTTGTTCGGTATTTCATTTTTAATACAATTTTTTTAGATACTTATATTGTCTTAGCCTATAAATAGAGTTGTAATATATTGTTTGATATATAAGAAAAATATAAGAGTGTCTAATAGTATGAAAATTTATTTTATCCATTTCTTCTCTTATCTCAAAGTATGATATTCATCATTCTCTTTTAACAAAGTAGTATCAGAGTCAGGTTCAGTCGATCAAGAGAGACCTACCATGGCGAATAAAAAGAAAAAAAAAAGAAAAAAAATGTCGAAAAAAATATGGTGAGTCTCGATGTTTGTTTTAAAGAAAGTTAAGTGTTAAGAGTGTTTTTTTTAGTTTATTTTAGTATATGAGTTTTTTCTATGTTGTTGGGAGCATTGAAAAAAAAAATGAGTGAAAAAAATTGAATCCCCTTATTTTGTGAGAAAAGAAAAAGTGTCGGGATAATGAAAAAATTATCATGTGTTGATTTTTTGTTAAAAAAAAGTGTTTTTTGTGGTGTTCTTTTTCGTGAAGATAGTTTTAGAGATATTATAAGAGGAAAAAAAACTTATCAATGATGAGAGCAATGTATCAAGCAGCGAATGTTATAAAAGCGTGGTGAAGTCTTTGCAACATTATGAGATAGCCAGTACAATGAGTGCCAGGATAAGAGAACTAGCAACATTATGAGATATTTTGCTGAAAGTATGCGAAGATAATGAGAAAATGTGGTGTGGAGTCGCGGTGTGAGTGTAAATCTTACATATACATTACCTGAAGAGTCAGACAAATTGGATGACATATAAGATGAAATCATGATTGATTTTTTTTTAATTTCCTAAATCAATGAATCGAGAAGAAGCCGTTAATAGATGGCGTCGCTATTCGCTATGAGTTATGAAGAAATGTAATGATGATATAAAGATAAGTTAACAAGAAAGACAAGTGTTGAGTTCACAAAAATCGACAAGATAGAATAACTACATATGAGGAGATTGAAGAAACACCACAATTGACACTAATGAGTAAAAATATAAGTTCTCAAAATTAAGTTTATGGAGGAGTTTTGTTGAAATATAAACTTAATTATCATTAATAATATTAAGTCTAGTGGAAAATAAATGAGACTTTTAGAATTCAACGGTTATAGAATTTTTGGGCTGATTAATAACGGGATATGAAAGATTAAACAATGTCTGTTTTGGCTGTATGATATGGATGAAAAGATCTTGAAGTCTAATTTCCAATGGTTCAAATACCAAGTTGTTTGGAGTTCATTATAGAAAGTTATGACTGTTTTAGTGAACAGATGTCAGCTGAAATAACTGCTGTTTGATATTCTGTTTTTAATATGATTTTTTTAAATACTTCTGTTGTCTTAGCCTATAAATAGAGTTATAATCCGTTGTTTAATATGTAAGAAAAATATAAGAGTATCTAATAGTAAGAAAACTTATTTTATCTATCTCTTTTTTTTTATCTCAAAGTGTGATATTCATCTTTCTCTTTTAACACATGCAATCTTTAGAATGTCTAAACCTTTCATTTAACAATCTCTCAGGTCCAATTCCACAGGGATTATCAGCCTTGTCCTCATTACACAACTTTGAACTTATCTTATAATAACTTCTTAGGAAAAAATCCCAACTGAAAGACAATTAGATATTCTAAATGACTCATCAATCTATGCTGGCAACTCTTATCTCTGTGAGTCTCTGATTAACAAGAATTGTACTGAAGAGCAAGCATCTATAGGTATTGATTCTGCTCATGGTGACAGAAGAGCAACGGTATTGTTTTATTTGATATTAGCTTTAGGTTTCATTTTGGGGTTTTGGTCTGTTTGGGGTGTTCTAATTTTCAAAAATGCTTCGATGGCTGCTTTTTCTCGTATGATGGATAGATTATTTGATAAAATGCATGTACACATGGTGATTGCTATGAGGAGACTTAGCTGGTGGTAATGATAAAATAAGGGTGATGGTGATGTTCAGTGTGGTCATATAATAGGACGTCTAAGTGTGGTAATTGAATTTTGCAATTCAATGTTTTTTCATCTCATGGAAGTATGTATAATATTTTCTATATTATGTTAAGAGGTGTCAAAATATATAAACATTACTATGGTTAATTCTGACAAAGGTTGTTTATTATTAATTGTCTCATCTCTTTTATTCACGAGCAACAAAAATAGTAAAGCAAAATACTTTGTCTACAATATTATGTAGCTAATATCTGATGATGAATCATATAAATTTTGTTTTGATTTGTTTTTCCAATTTGCCATTCCGTATTTTTAGCCATTCTTTTCTTCATTTTTACATTTGTTTGGTTCTTTTGTTTTAATTGTCCTCATCTTTGATTATTCAGAAAATAGCATTTTCCTCAGATTGCATGTTAGCAGAATAACTCTTGTGCTAAGTTCCGTTTCATGTGAGAAAGAATATAAAAATATAATAGAAATAATGTTCCTTTAGAATTTTGGATAGCCAACTAAATGTTGTGTCATTAAAATATGGTATCAAATCAATATGCATATCATCCAAACATAAGTTTATCTAATTTGAAAAATATGGATGATATTTTCAGAGCGTTTATACCCCATACAGTTCAGGGAAAATTATTGAATAGAAGTACATTTCAACTGCAATATAAAATCATATATTAATCTATGGTACATCAGTTTCACTTTATTTAATAGAAAACAAGCCGACAGTGTGAACCATTATAATATTAATATTGCTATCGATATTTATTTTATGAACTTTTCTCATACACTGAATATTAGGAACTAAAATTGTACAATGTGTTATTTAGACGCGTCCTCTGTGCCTCAGGCGATTTAAGACATTTGCGTCTTAATTGTGACTTCGCCTTCTGAGTGCATGCATTGATTGGAAAACACTTTTTGTGACAAAATATATCAAATGCAAACATGACATAAGAAAGGTCATTTAGTTATATCTAAACATGGTTTATTATTTTTACATGTCGGATTTTTTTGAATAGGTGAAGAACAACCTACTCCTATTCGGTACTTGTTGCTAATTATTATTACTAGCTATAAACCCGCGCGTTGCAGCAGAATTTTTTATTTAAACATTAAAATATTATAAGATAAAAAAAATCACATTTATCTAATATTAAATTATAAATTCACCAAATTATAGAGAAAACATATAATAAAGACTATATTTAATCTTGGATGAGATTTTTGCACAATATGAGTTAATGATTCATGATTTTTATGGAAAGAAAAGTAAATTATTCTAACATATATTATCACCATTAATTCCTTATCAAATATGCACAAAGTTGCTAAATAAAAAACAAAAATTATGGAAATAATAGTATATAAGGGAAAGAAATGGAGAGAAAGAGGGGATCAATGGACGCGATCACATACGTTCGATCAACCAACAATAAATATTATCTATCTAATTGAGGGATAAAATGGGTATAATAAAAATTTACAATGACAAAAAATGGACCCTCCAATTCTTAGATGCTTTATATAATAGTATAGATTATTTAGCTTGAGATGGTCCGCTAAGGAATTCACATCCACTATCAAGGTGTGATGGCAGAATTTTATCACTGTGTCTTATAGCAGATAGAGTCATTAAAATAAAAAATAAAATGCATCTTTATTCATTATTAGTTAAATTTGAACTGTTTAAATTTCTTTGGGATCATCCCATTGTAGAGCCTTGTCATAGACGCGGATGCATAAGCTAAGGGGTGTTGAGGGCAACGACAAAACGGAGAAGGAAAGCAACTCTGAAAAATGTAGATTTCAAGAAAGTTACAAAGAAAAATATTTGAAAATAAATATAAATAAAGTGGGGTCGTATTCTACAAAGAACATTTTTGTTTGTGTCACATCTAATCGGATTTGCCAGTAAACTGAGCAAGTTCTTAATAAACAATTGTTGGGGCAGGAATTCTCTTCTAATGATGTCACAAATATAGTAATATCTCGATAATATAAATTATGACACAAACGCAATAAATTTGATAATATGGGTCCGAACTATCATATTAGATTGGCCAAGGTCTGGTCCGATCAGTCGATCATAATCATTTATCATTCAGTAGTCACTAGTCACAGTCGAGTTAGAAAACAAGTGGTTCTCCCTCAAGGCAAAAAAAATAAAAGAAAAAAAGATGCAAGTGGTCGAATTTTGTCTTTATGTTAATAACATCCTGTTTGTTTGGATAGAGGTAGTGTATTAAAAATACCCGACCGGGTCAGACCCGACCCGTCCGACCCGTGGCCGCGACCCGCCCCGACCCGTCCCGTGCTCAAACTCGTCGGACCCGTGACCCGTTAGAACCGACGGGTCTAGCACGGGCGCGGGCAAAAAAATTTGAAAAAAACCCGTCTTAGACCCGACCCGTTTTAGACCCGTCCCGACCCGACCCGACCCGCCAAACCCGGGATAACCCGTGCCCGACCCGCCCCGACCCGATCCGGGAAACCCGGGAATCAAACCCGTCCGACCCGACCCACTTTACCCGTCCAACCCGACCCGTCCGACCCGTTAAACCCGCTGTTATTCAAAAAAATTCAAAAAAATTCGAAAAAAATCAGAAAAAAATAAAAAATCATAATTCAAATTTTTTTCCTATAAATACCACCCCATTTCATCTCATATCCTCACACAAACAACTTCACTCTATCTCTCTTCTCAATTCTCCAAACCAAACTCTCTCTCGTTAATTCGTTAATCTTTTGATATTAGCAATTCTCTAATTATATTATTATAGTAATTTTGTTACATTATCCAGAAAAAAATTAAAAATATTTATATTAGTGTTATTTAGTTATTATTGTCAATTTAGCAATTCGTTATATTATTTATCGTTAATTCGTCTTAAAGTTTCGGGCTTTCGACAATCTTTCGATTCCGACAAAAAAAAGGTTAGTTATTACTTATTAGTATATATTATATTTTATAATTAGTAATTTATAATTAATTTATATTTTTTAGTAATTAGTTTTTTAAATAAATATTTGCACTCTTTTTTTGTCATTCGTTTCTTTTAATTCGTTTTTATTACATTCTTTATTTTTTTGTAATTACTTATATTTTTAATTTATAATAATTAGTTATTTTTTATAAAATATTATTTAATAATTAAGTTTTTTAAATAAATATTTACATTCTTTAATTTTTTTATCATTAGTTTATTTTAATTAGTTTTTTTTGTTATATTCTTTATTTTTTGTTACATTATTTATTTATCATTGTTTTTCTATTATATTCTTTTTTTTTGTTACATTGTTTTTTATCATTATTTTTTGTCAATTTAGCATTCATTATATTTTTTTTAATATTTTTTTAGCAATATCAAATGGCATCTCTCAATCCCTCTCAAGCCGAAGAAATGGCACATCGATTGAGCGTTGAAATTTTTGGTGAAGAAATGCCACGTTCTAACCCTCCGAACCCATACTATCAACAAAATCCTAACCCTCCGCATCCTTATTATCAACAAATTCCATCACAACAATATTATCCATCACAACCACATGTTGATCCTAATTACAACCCGCAAATCACTTCCTTTAGTGCCGGACAAGGTTCGACCTCATTTCCGTCAAGTTCTCAATATCCGTCAAGTTCTAATCAATATCCGCCAAGTTCCCAATATAATACCGATACAACAATTAGTGGTGGACTTCCACCGTTACATCCAACGAGTGCGGGATGTTCCACACCAACACCCGACTCAAGTGTCCCGGAATGAAAATGCATATCCAACTCTCGCCATGATGGCACGTGATATATTTGCCGTGCCCGTGTCAACCGTCCCTTCCGAATCCTGTTTTAGTTCAGCAAACAGGATACTAACAGATAAACGCAGCAGATTGGGTGCAAAGACATTCGAACGACTCGTATGCTTGAAAGATTGGTTTGATGCAGAACAACGTAATCAACATGCACCCGTAGAACAATCATCCGGTGAATTTATGACAGAAGCAGATGGAGACTCAGATGGTATGCCCGAAAATGAGCTATGGTATATGAACTCGAATATTTAGATGGTATTTTTAAACACTTATATTTTATATTTTTTCCCCTATTTTTAAATTTTTTCTAGCATTTACAATCCTTATTTGATTTTTTTCAATAAACTTTACTAACGAATAAAAAGTTAGAACTCCGCCTATGTATTACATAGCCGGTCCCAAACCCGGAATAAAGGAGGAGGGTAACTTTATTTATAATTATTTTTTATTTTCTAAAATTTATTTAATTTTATTTGATTATTTTTGAACTTTGAAAAAAAAATGACAAAAAAATAAAATAATTTTATTATATCATTTAAAATTTTATTTCAATTATTTTAAGTCATATCATTTAAGATTTTATTTAATTTTTCAATAATTATTTTCGATTTTTTATAATTTATTTTAATTTTTGTTGATTATTTTCAAACTTTGAAAAAAAATGACAACAAAATAAAATAATTTTTTTATATATCATTTAAAATTTTATTTCAATTTATTTTAAGTCATATCATTTAATTTTTCAATAATTATTTTCGGTTTTTATAATTTTTTATAATTTATTTGATTATTTTTGAATTTTGAAAAAAAAAAGACAAAATAAATAAAATAAAATTTATTGGTCAAGAATATAAGTTTTTATTTTTTTAATATTTTTAGTGTTTATTTTTGATTTTTTCGGATTTTTTTTGAATTTATTTGGATTTTTCAGAATTAAAAAAAAAAAATTTGACCCGCCGACCCGTCCCACCCGTCCCGACCCGCCCCGGCGTTGGACCCGCCCCGTCCCGACCCGCCGACCCGTCCAACCCGACGGGTCTAGGACGGGTCGCGGCCAAACCCCCCGAATTGGACCCGTGCTAACCCGCCCCGCCGTAACCCGTTGACCCGTCCCGACCCGTCCCGTCAAAACCCGCCGACCCGCCATAACCTGTCCCGACCCGACCCGACCCGTCCCGATTTTAATACACTAGATAGAGGTCAATAGAAGATAAGAATGGGATGAAAGTAGGGGTGTTAAAACTTAGATCTAATTCCCTGGATCAATCTGATTTCAAATAAATTATGAATAAATGAGTTGAATATGAATTAAGATTATTCGACGTGTCATGGCTTGACCTGACTTGTCCTAACTAGTTTAATTCTATTTTTTTAGATTTATTTTATGATTTAAAGTTAATCAAAGAATATATATATATATACACTAATTAAAATCTATTATATATTAATTAATATTAAATTACTTAAAAATATATAAATAAATTAATACATACTTAATTACTTTATTCGAATCGGATCTGCTCAAAGAAATTTTGGCTTAATTTTAAGGGTCATGTCAAAAAAAATAATAAAATAATAACGATACGATCCAAATATGATCCATTGACACCCCTAATTATACCAATTTTATAAACCAATCCAATAATGTTATTAATGAAATATCAATTGACATCCAAATTATATAAAATTTGCAACACAATCATTCTATAAGCTTTAGAATATGTTTATAAAGTTTTTTTATTTTTAAGATTTTGTGTGTATCTCTAAAAAGTAGGTTGTCGAAATTATCAAAAACTAAATAATTGCCAACTAATCCCACCGTAAATTAATTAATTCATGATATTGAGCCATGCATGTTAGTTGTGATGAAAAATGTCTCTTAATTTTTGACAATTTTAATAATACCACAGTAAGAAAAATAATAAAAGGAAAGGAATGCAAATCTTGTGTCACATGATGTAAACATAGTATTTTTTTCACCTTTCACAAGTCATGTTCTATAAAGTAAAATCATCAAAATATTTTGCTCACATGATAATCATTCAATTCATGTAATATATGATTCAATTCATGTGATATGTGTGACAAAAAAATATAAAAAGATAATTTTGTATCAATGTGTTATTTCTATAAAAACCTCATGTAAGTTGAATTAGTTGGGATATTAGAGGACGAAATATAAAATGAAGTTTACACTGATTTTCAATTATTAATATTTCTCACTTAAATTATTTCAATGAGACATTAGAGTAAATCAAAATTATACTGTATTTATAAAAGAGTTTAACATTAGTCGATTGAGTATATAATTGTTATTATTGTCTAAAAAAATTAGTTACTAAAAATGCAATAAAATATCATTGTAGTGAAAATATTTTTGTTACAAAAATATAAAAAAAAATAAAAGTTAAGACATGAGGATTATGGTTATTGGAGTTATCTTCAAAAATTATTTATTGTTTTACTAATAATCCAAAAAAAATTAAAACAGATAAAAGACAATATTTGCGATTCGGGTATCTATTTGTAATTTTTTAATTTCTGGAGGATCATCATCATGAAAATGATGTTGGCAACAACAAAATATGGAGGTTCTTGATGTCAATCTTAAATAAATTATAATTATTGTATAATATGTGATAATGCATTTTTTTATATTATATATATTTCCTTTCGAGTTTTATTTAAATTTTTTAAGGTCAATACATGAGAATCATATTTAATAAAAAATGATATTTAAATAATTATCTAAATATAATGTTAATTAGGGAATAAATATTTAATCACATCAGAATTATATTTCAAACAATTTTTCATTGAAATATTCATTAAATGATAGTAATCTAATCAATCAAGTCTACATAACACGTGGTCTTATAATCTACCCAGTTGATAGAATCATACTACTTATCAGAAAAAAAAAGTTTAATTGATCTTGAATTCAGATCCTTCAAATTTCAGATGTAAATGTTTTTTTTAGTAGAGATCGATAGAGCTCAATGCCCCTCATTTTTTTTTCTTCCCTGATCATGCGAATTTCAATTTATGATTTTTTTAGTACTAATTAGCTATCATTTAAAGCCATTTACTGTCTACATTCTATCTTTTTTAGGTAAAGATTGAAGTCGCGATCTAGATTTATATTAGGGATGTAAATGAGTAAGTTATTTTGAATCATCATTATTTTATTATTTTTAATCTGATTTATTTAAAATTGGTTCAAAATATCTTTAATCCCATCCGACTCGAATAAAATAATTAAGTATTTTTAATTAATTATATATATTTTAAGTAATTTAATATTAATTAATATATAATTAATATCGATTAGAGCAAGGTTTGATAAATATATAATATTTTTCTAACTAAAAAACGTTTGTATTATAAATTATATCTAAAATACCCTCGAAAAATTATAATGTTATCTCCTCTGCCCCCTACCCACCCCTCATTGCCCTCAATCGACAAATACCCTAACCCCTGACCAGATTGACTCCCTCTAACGCCCTCATCTCCACCAACCTTCAAGGCAGATTGCGAGTCGCCACCAACGAACTTCACAGGATTGCAAGTCGCCACCAACGAACTCCATCGGATTTCAATCGTCCAACCGTTCTATGTCACACATCCGAGTCAGATCGGATTGACTGGCTCTTACCAATCAACTGAGATTTTTTGCTGTGAATAGGATGCATAATTCATGGATACCCTGTGGGTAAGATTTATATACCAAATTTATGAATTTCTAACTGATATGATTGTGTGAACAACTTCGTATTTTTTTGCTGTTAATTTTTAACTGTGAATGATTTAAGAAACGAGCTATTGAAGATTTTTTAACTGTGAATGAATTAAGAAACGAGTCACATGCAAAGAAGGGCTTATAAAAAATCTTATACCAAGCACCAATAAGAGAGAGGCATGCATGAGTCAAGAAGTATATGTATGATTCTACACCATTTTTTTCTATTGCACATCAATCTTAGTATTAATGTCAGTATTACACCTCTAAACCAGTATTTAAAATACCATTCTGCACCATTATATTCTGAAGTATATGGATAGAAGTATATGCAGGGGCGGATCCAGGGGGGGCTGGGTGGGTCCAGCCCCCTAATTTTTCAAAAACGTCCGATAAATATATATAATTTCATAAAAAATTAAAAAAATTATATATCTAACCCCTCTTAATATTTTTCTCTGTAGTAAACATCTGACCTCTCCAGTCTCGGCCTCTCTCAATCTAAAATTCTGACTCCGCCTCTGAGTATATGCTCATGTTATTAATTTCAAGAATTTCTTTGTATTTGCAGGAAGAGATATGGTGGTGGTACAAGTACATTTTAGACAAATGGTGGTGATACAAGTACATCTGTGTTAGGATTTTCAGTTTTTGAATTATGTTAGGAATTTGAATTTTTGAATTATGTTTAGACTATGTTGAGCTATGGTTGAATTATGTTAGGAATTTCTCTGTATTTGAATTATGTTTAAGTTATGAATTATGAATTTCAATGTATGCATTCTGGATAAATATAAGCAATTTGTTCTCAGGTCACATCTGGTAATGAACTAAGCGAATTCATTTGATAATTGCAACTGATAAATGAAACTGAAGCGATTTTATTTGTTTTCAACTGATAAATGAAACTGAAATGCGACTGGTGAATGCACTGGTAATTTTCAGTGAGACCATGCACTGGTAAATGCAAACTGAAAAGGAAATGGGATATCGCAATCTAGCATAACTATGCAATGGTAAATTCGAACTAAATAGAAGAGCACTTTCAATCTAGCACAACTACGCAATGCATTTAGTTTTTCCAAAATTAAAATCGGAATCTAACTTTTCAGTGAGATCCTCAGAAACAAAGGAAATTGAAACCAAAAAGTACTCACATTTTTGTTGTTGGAGGAAGGAGGAGGATGAAGGAGGAGGAGAGAGGATAGAAAGAGAGAGGGGAATGTCTGGCATTTGTGAAAGACGGAATGAAGATAGTGGTATTATTGAAAATATGAAATTACATTAGAGTGGCATAATTATAAGCCAAATGAGATTTTATTGACAATTAGCTAGATTCTAAGTTAGAAGTGATATTTTTTAAAATTTCAGACTTTGTAATGGCATTTAAATAATTTTCCCAAGGTAATATAATGTGCTTGGTCGATATAAATATAGTAAAATAATTCATAAATTATTCGTGAATTTTTCATTTTCAGTAAATGGACGGATGAATTAAATTGACCTCATAAATTATTTTCCAAAAATATTATATAACAGTGATTACTGATGAGGACAATGGCAGGTTCACGCGACACAAAATTACACACCGCAGCTGCAGCAAACGATCCAAGATCCGTTGGACTATTTCATAAATTAATCCAATTGACCAGTGAATAAAATTTAAATATAATACAGAAAATATATTTCCTGACGAGGCAAATCCATATTTCTTACAAAACCGGATGTCTCAATAACTCAATACCAGTTATACAAGCGATTAATGATACCTCATAACAAGACATGACTGCCGCTCCTCCTTTTACAACTGGAATTGCTTGTAAAAAGAGACAAACAGGATATTTTCATGCATACCCAGATAAAATTGCTTAATGTCGTCTGTATATATAGCAAACACAAGAAAAACCTGCACCGACGTTATATCTTACTTATGAATATCAATTTATTTAAAATAAAAACACCAACTCTTTTTTTTCCTTTTTTTCTAAAAAATAAATTGCACTTGTCTTCCTCATTATTCATGAGAAAAAATGTAAGAAGGGTTGATTTCATATTGTATAATTCAGAGGGTTAGAATAAAATTATGCCCAAGAGGAATAGCGCAAAAACGGTTGAAGGCCCGTTGAAATGTAGTGTCACTTGTTTATTTCAGGATTTGATTTAGATCCCGTTTGATTTTGATATGACTTTTCATAGAGACTAAGCAGGCATTGGCCTTGGTGGAGTGACCGAGAGTGTCATATCTCATATCTCGTTTGGATAAACGTCAAGATTTCCATAAAAGGATGGATAAAAATAAAACCCATAATGTTTTCTTTTTGTTTCAGCATTTTGCCAGAGCTACATGACAATTTTGCGAAATTAACATCAAAAGGCGAATATCGTGCCGAATCTTTGACAAAAACAGTAAAATTTGGAAAATTAATTTTTATCACAGTATGAATGGTAAAAAAAATGTTATCAATTTTAATTTCCACTCATTTTGTACATACCGTTGTCAGAGTATTTTTATTGGATGATTATATTATGTTGTAGGGATTTTCTACAATCAAATAATGAAGAAATTGAGAGAGGGAACAGAGAAATGATGGTTGATAATTTTTATTATCAAGTAACATACAAATGTTACACTGACTAATTGCCGTATATATACATGAGTGAGAAAGTAACGAAAAAAAAATGTTATAGTTGGCACAGTGTGTACCGTTGGTACTGTCTCTATTTCTAAGAATAAAATAAGATTACTAGTAACCCTTTGCTAATTATAAGGTTGGATGTTTTAATGAGTATTAATCTTAACAAATAAGAAAGATATAAAAACAATTATGTTCAATCTTATACTTATTATCAATATTTGTCTTACTAATATTTATATATTCAAGCCTTAAAAGTAAAGTAATTAACGTACTTGAGAGTAGAGACTCATTTTCTACGTAATATTTTTTGGGACATTTTTCATATATATTTGATCAAATTGTACTACGTTAATTTTCTGAAATCAAAAAAGAAAAATGTAAAACTAATTTTCTCTGATCTATTTATTATGAATATCTTTATGAATGTCTAGGCATAGGGGCGGACCCAGCTTATATCAGGGGGCAGCTGCCCCCTGGATTTTGAAAATCAGTGATTTTCGATAATTTGCCCTCGAAATTGTCTGATTAATTTTACTGAGAAAAAATATTTAATATCGTGCATAATAAAATAATTATACAAAGATATCAAAATATAAAGATCCGTAAATGAAAACTTCCTTCATCAACTTGATTATCTATTAGTTTGATATTTATTTTGTTGTTATTTTTAATATATAAAATATTATTATTTTAATAAAAAAATTATTAGATAATAATATATATTAAATTATTATTTTTTATTTAGTACATGATTAGTTAATGGATTTAAACCCGATAAACTATTACAATCTGATAATTACCCTCTGATCAAAATACTGCATCCGCCCTTTCTAGGCAGGTCATGAAAGTGAAATAAATATTTTGACCCATCCTTGGTTTGATAGTCGATAAATAATTCGGTTCAAATTATGAATACCTAGGCAGGTCATGAAAGTGACACAAAAGAGAAGTTGTGATGACAAATAATGCGGTTGATTCTTTATCTTCGAAGCAAGTTAATTTGAGAAAAAATATATATAATATAATAATAATAATAATAATAATAATGATAATAATTTATTCTATACATTGAGAGAAATTAACGATAATTTTATGCTGAATTAAATGCCACTGAAGTGGCAATAGCCAATAAGTTTCGGAGAGTAATAAATGATACAATTTCTGTAATAATTCCCACAGTGCTACGAGTCAACAATGAATCTCGTACCAGTACCAGAAGGCTCAGTTGTGGGGCTGGGGCACAAGATTTATATATCTCCATACACGGTATAAAGCAATACAACAATATCATCTGACATGTCACATGAGTGAGTGGCATTTAGTGAAAGATGGCAGATGCTGTGCAACATTACATTTTTCTCATTTTCTGTGTTCGAAGACAGCATTCAATTTTCATCAGCGCCATAAATACAAATTATGAACCATGCATAAATATAAGAACACACTTAAGATGAAAAAAACGCTTATTTCATTAATTGCCTCGAGAGCTGCATCATAAAAAGAAAGAATAAAAATAGAATGCTCCAAGTTATCCTCTCAATGTATTGATGTGTTGGCATTGGATAAATAAATTGATCATTTTTTTATTGTTGCCCGAGATCATTTATTAGTATATGTGAGGAGTTGCTAGTAAATCATAAATCTACCAGTTCATTATATAGTTAATTATTTGTATCATATACTTAATTTACCATATATTATTTATAACTATGTTTAATATTTGATTAAAAAATTATATAATAAAATATTGTATGGTGAAGATATGTAACATGATTTGAACTGGTAAGAATTTATTAATTAGATTCTAAGTCATATTTCCATCACTTTATCTTAGTTGGACAGCCTCTAACCATATCTTTACCACCATAAACTATATATAAATATATGTAATATCTAATATTATCTCAAGCCCCTAACCATCTCTCTACCACCATGAACTATATATAAATATATGTAATATCTAATATTATCTCATTTATTGTACTATTTGATGTCACTACCCTAATAGAAATTGCCTCCAAAATAAGAAACCTTTCTTCACAACAAGTACCTTAATTAATCCTCCCCATCAAAATTACATCTGTTTCATTCAAAAAAAAAATAGTAAATATGTCACGAAATGGAACCGAGACGCATCTCTCCCACATTTATAGTACTCTATTATTAGTGATGGAAAAAAAATCGGATTTCAATTTCAAATCTGGTTACAACAAACAAATTAGATGCGTGAGCATATCTCCTAGCAAGCTAGTCGTACATACAAATCCCCGACCTAATAATAAAACCAAAAGGAGGGATCTTTATCCGTCAGCAACAAAAATAAAACAAAAGACGCCATCAAAATTACAACAAAGAGAAGTAGAGAACTGAAAGAGGAATGTAGCATTTGTTAATCGACACTAAAATCAAAATTAAGGGTTGATGATCACATCCCCACACTTGCATTTCCAGTTGAGAGGCTTGTAATTTGTGTCCTCATCTCTCCTTGAAAGAATCTCATGGAAGAAACTTCTGAACTTATTTTGTGGGGCAATCGGCACTTGAACCGCTTCGCAGTGGCCGCAAGAGATACATCTTCCTTCACACCTCGGCGGCCTCGACCCGATCAACGCTACTCCCACCATTCTTTCTTCCTGCATTTTAATTTATTTTGTTGAAGTTGTAGCCTATATATTGTGCCAAATTAACTTGACAATTTATAATTAATATTTGGGTAAGGAGGTTACCTTTGTGGGCTCTTGAGGAATGGGTCTACCTGAAATTTGATAAATTAAACACGACATTTAGTGATTTTGGTTGGAGAAAAATGAAAAATAATCAACATAACTGTGTAATAATCTATAAGCCAATAATCAATTAAGTATCCACTGGTTCGGGTTGAAGGAAATGTAAGTACCGATTAATGTACCGTCACAAAAAGATTGGCATTATCTAAAAAGGGTAAACATCAACAAGCATAAATGATACAAGCTAAGGTACACTACGATAGGTACAAGAGCTTGAGAAAAAGGAGAACTTGGCAAATGTTCTATGGGACTTAAAACTTTCCAGAAGAAGCAAGAAAACCATTTGAGACGAAGATTAACAAGGAGGAGAGATTAAGTGATGCGTACCATTAACATAGAGTACGGAGAGAGAGGAAGTGATAAGTAGAAAGATTGAGAAGAGATGAAAGGAAAGACATCTCCTGGTACTGGAGGTGAAGTGGAGGAGGCAAACCATTTGAAGTTGCGTTTGATTTGAATGTGAAGAATAAATGGGACTGAGTGATGGTGCTGATGGAGATGAGTTTATTTATACGGCTAACAGGATTGTTGAGACTTGAGAGAGAGAGAGAGTTAGAGATGCTGAGGTTTTGGGGGTTTGATATGGCTCGCCGAACATTCTTCTCAAAATTCACCAAATGCGTTATTAGCATTTAATAGTTTATTTAAAAAAATCATTTAATACTTCAATTATTATCATTTTTAGTATTTATTTATGTTTGAATGACACGATAACAACGAAACAACTATTGCTCTCAGAATAAAAGTAACGTCAGTGTAACCAAAAGCAAATTTATTATTACAAAACAGTGAGATTGTGAGAATAGTTATCAATCTGCTATTCTGAGGGGGAGATAAAATAACTATTGTTTTTCTCAACTTCCGTTACTATTCTAAATAAACAATCCAAATAGCATTTTATCATTTAGAATGACATCATTTTTTATTATATTCACCCTAATCGAAAAATCACTATTTTTTATTATTATTATTTGCTATTTTCATTTCCTTTATTCTTACTTTATTCTTCATTTTTCAGTCCGTTGACAAATTACTATTTTTTTTATTTTTCTCTCTTGATTGTGTTTCTAAACTTAGTTTTTTTATAAACAGTTCTAATAATTTGTTTTATATTAATTGGTGTGCATTATGTTCAAGTTTATAGAAAGAACATATTTCGTTTGATTTGGATAGAAAAAAAATACACAAATTAGGTATATTAAATAAGAGAGTGAAAAATATAGTTCATTCAAGGATTTGATTAATTTTTTCTGTCATTAATAAACAAATTAACATTGTTGTCATCACAAAAAAAATAAAATTTTCTGTCATTAACAAAAAAAATAATTCCTGTCATCAATAGAATTAATCATTTCAGTTCAAAATATTTAAGAGTACATAGATGAAGAACTTTTATGAGTACTTAGCTCTAAACTTTTCTATTAAAATTGTAATAAATAAACAGAAAACATACAAAGATAATTTCCAACTTTGTTTTTTTTTTCGATTTGTTTCTTTTTACCGCCTTATAGTTAGACATTGTAACACCAAATTAAATAAAAAAAACATATCATAATTTTGTAGAGGGACACTTCTCATCCACACGTTTCTCTTCTTTATTGACGAAAACTCACCAAGCGAAAAAAGAAAGAAGAACAACAACTCTAAATCATTTTCATTTCTGTTCCATTTAGTTTTTACATCCTATTTAGCAAATCATTTAAGATTATAATGTGTTTGGTGTAAGAAGATTATTGGTTGGTAGTGGTGAACAGATGGCAATGGAGGTGCAAGGTACCTGGAAAGATGTACAAAATAGTCCGGGCATTGAATGCTCTCATAACCATATGAATATAATATAAATATATAATCAACCCAACCCTGCTCTGTCACTGTCTTGGCCTTTTATCCTTTTCAGTTCCTGAGCAAGAAAGAGAAAGAGATCCGCTCAGAGAGAGAAAGAAACGGAGAGATTGGGATTTGGGGAGAGAGGACATAACAGTTGGATCAGAGATTACGCAAAAAAAGGAAAGAAGGTAAAATTTTAATAGCACAGAGGTAGCTCAGTAGCTCAGTTTTTGCATAGGCCCCTAAACTAAGCAACATATTAACCAAGAAAATTTGCAAAATTGAAGGGTCTTGCACATCACGCTATGACCCCGTATTTTTTCACAAATTGGTGCAACAATGTTTTCCCCGCTGGTTGCATGGATCACATTGTTTGCTCAACCCAATAAATATGTAGATTTTCAAAACATTTTTACCCCACAATTTGTACCAAAAGTTACAGCAACCGACCCATCCAAAATTTTGATGCTTAATAAAATCAAATTTGTATCTATTTAGGTAATTATTGAAACCAGAAAAGAAAAATAAAGTGGACTTAACTGGACATATATCGTAAAAAAAAATTTGGTTTGTTTCTTCAAGGGGAACAGTAGTTGAGGAGCCCAAATTACCAATTCCTTCTTGTATTTTGTACCTTGTTTTGGAATATATTATCCATTGATTAATACATCTCATGCACGTCTTGCACAGTGTTGCTTGGAAAACAGGTGCTAGAATCAGTTTACTAGAAACGGGTTGATCATTTCGCCTTAGTCAATATTATTGTACCATAGTATTAAATTTTTTCTAAGATCAAATTTTTCGAGGCAAAATCAATTTTAAATATGAATCTAAAATAATAATAAAATTATTTTGTCGGAAAAAAGTTTGAACTCAATAATATTAATCATGTTAGATTGTTTTCATTTTTTAAGCATCTTTGTTATGTCACCTAAATAGGCGGACAACGAAATGATTTTACAAAGTAATTTCCTGAAAAGAATAAAAAATAAGTTCTTAGAATGATTGGATTGTCAATATGCTACTTTTATAATTCTTAAAAGGATAAAAAATAAGTTTCCATTCTACCTCTAAGGAATTTAAAAAAAAATGTTAATTAACACAACAAAACATTTCACAAGATGAGGTTCATTAGTGAAATATTATATGAAATTCATGGGTACGGATGCATATGATTATTGAAAATTAAACTATACTAGAGCTGTATTTGTAAATAATTAACAATATAAAATATAAAATTTATTTAATAAAATTTCACATTAAAGAAAATTTAGACAAAATATTTTTAAATACTAAGAAATAATAATTATAATAATAATAATAATATATCTAATTAAACACATAATAATCTATAAATGATCATATAAAAAAGTTGAATCATTTTAAAAGTTAAGTTTCAGCTTAAGTATATTATACACATTATTTTAAATGAGGAAAGAAAAACTATTTTATATAAACTCTTAGATTCAAGAAGATGAAAATATTTAAACAAAATCAATGGTTGAGAAAAATGATGATGTGGTATGCTTGAAAAGTTTGAAAGTTTAACTCTCTTTATATATTAAGAATTAGTATTAAATTTACTAAAATAGTAGCTATAACTAATAAACAAATGGAGGATATTAATCTCCATCGAATATACTTAAATATGCCAATGACAACAACCACAAAATTTTAACTATAACGAATTTCGTACAACGTAGAAATTATTTGACTATCTGCTCGATAATAATAAAAATAAACCATAAACTATTCAAGTACTTGATTGTTGATCAATTGAATTTAAATTTACGTCGATTTCAAACGCACTCATAATCTATATAGAATGCACTAATTTCTGTTCCAGATATAAGTTATAGTTATGTAGTAATTTCAATATATTTTTTTTTCAATTAGTGTTGTCATCCAGGCTTCGTCTCAGAAATTTAATTTTATAAATAAAATGGTTTCTTATTCAGTTTCAATGAAATTGGTGGGTTTTCCACTTTTTTCAAAAAAAAAATAAACTCATAAAATTGAAAAATATGAAATGAAATAAATACTATAAGTTACGTCAAAATTATTTACACAAGATTTAATAAGTCGTGATTGATGCTTATGAAAAAAATAATATTGTGGATCACTGTATTATCCTTCTTTAGAAAAATAATTATGAATTAATGAGTCCTCCGAAAAGTTGAAAAATCAGGATTAATTCACGCGAAAGAAACTAAACTGGACAAACAACAATGGGGGAGAGGATCAAATGAGAAGGGCAAAAACGACTGAAATATAGGGTCCCGCATAAGTGGAATCTAAATAAATAGCGTGGTTCTGGCTTCTTGGATAGAAATAAATACAAAGCTGCGTAAGCTGACATGAAATTGCAAAAGCACGTGTAAGCTGAGTAAAAACAAATACACACATGAGTGTGGATTTAATGCAATTAAAATTCATCTCTGGAAAATTTCTCAGAATTATTCCTCTAAAGAAAACAAATACACACGAGTGTGGATTCGTGTAATCAACTGTATATTGAGACCCTATGCTTGTACTGTGGCCGACTGGTCGTCGAATCTCAACCTGTCAACCCGCACAAAATGAGATGAAACCAAAAACCAAATAGGTACCATGTCTTAAACGATGTGCCGTGATTGTTGTTTATATTAGTGCACACTAATCATCTTTTTGGGTCAAGGATCGGGTAGCTGTCTCTTTTGGATTTTAAAAAATATTACTTTTCGGTAATTTATCCTTCTTCTCCAAAAATTTATTTTGCCCTCCTAGATTGTCTAATTAATTTTATTGAGAAAAAAATTTAATATCGTGCATAATGAAATAATTATACAAAAATTTCAAAATATAAAATTTCATAGATGAAACTTTCTTCATCAACTTGATTATCTATTACTTTAAGGTTTATTTTATTGTTATTTTTAATATATAAAATGTTATTATTTTAATATTTTTTATTAGATAAAAATATATATTAAATTATTATTTTTTTATTTAGTATCCGATTAGTTAATGGATTTGAACCCGATAAACTATAACAATCTATCGATGTCTACTTACTGGTTCCGGAATTAATTTATTTTTGTCACAATTATCTGTATTTTTTAGGAAGTGATCGAATTCCTTGGTCAAAGAATTCCCCATCCCACTCAATCTCTGTGTTTCATCATGTATGCATTGACGATTGACCTAACGCTCCATCACAACACCCAAATTCGCGCCCCATCAGTAGCTTTTTTTTTTTAAATATTTATCTTAACAAGGTGTAAGTTTGAATTTATTTTGAAGCCGGGAATAGGAAAAAATAGAACATAGTGCTGGATTAAAAAAAATATATAAAAATGCGATTTTAATTCTCGCCGAAACGGGACGGAGAGAGTAACAATTAAAAAATAGGGTGGGATGACTTGACACTTGATTATTTTGATAATCTTGACAAAAAAATTTTAAATAAATACTAAAAAAATAGAAAAAATCTTATGATATGTTCTTCAATTTATATTTATTATACATTAATTATGTATTCATGATTGAAATTTACATTATTACTAAATTATTTTTATTTTTCTTATTTTTCACATGAAGATATACATTTTTATATTTCTAAAAGATATCACCGTAGCAACGTACTGGCAAGATACTAGTAATTTACAACGGATATAATTTAACGGCATTTAATTGGCTATCAAATAATAATGAAATTGCATGAAATTTGAATGACCATCAATTTATAAGTAGAAAAATATATTCATAAGATTTTTTATTTTTAAAACTTTTTCGTATGTATTTAAAATTTCATTATTAAAATTATCAAGATAATCATTATCAAATGATCCTTTCCCTAAAAAATAACAATACAAGAGAGAAGTTTTGTTTGGTTTTGGAATTTAGAGATGGTGAAAAATCAAATCCACTCTTGTTGCTTTTTTTTTTTCTAAATCAACTTCTGTTGTTTTTCACTTGTTGTGCTCATGGATTCTGATTTCTGAGCAGTCCCATCTATACACGCTAAACCACTTCTCCATTTTTTTTTCATTTTTGCCTTTGGCTTGGAACTGTGCTGTCTGCTGGTACTGTAGTAGTACAAGTATGGAATCGGATCCGCTGCGGCGCAGCAACGTGCAGCCCAGCGCGTGATCCGTTCGATCACTTTGAGATTTGAGTTAGTATGAATCTCAAAGTGATCGAACAGACCACATTCTGCGCTGCGCGGCAGCGGATCTGGTTCCGTACAAGTATGGATTCTCCTTCGTTTTCCTTTTCTTTGTTTGTTTCTTGGGAATCCATGATGAGTTGAAATCGATTTGAATCGAAATTAGCTAATTTATCATCCTAACTCGATTGAAGCTAAATTATTATAATGTTATTAAGAATAATTAGAGTGTAAAATAATAATTTTCTCAATTTTTTTTTATTTGATTATCGATATTTTTCATTATTATCTTAATGAAGATTTGAGAAAATTACATTGAAAATAAACAATTTGAACATTATATTGTATTAAAATTGCTGCTGCCAATATGTAGAAACATAACTTTAAAAGGAAACATAGCATAAAGTCTACGTACTAAAAACGTGGTCCCATATATTGTAAGCGAGCGCCGTTCATTAAAAAAAACAGTTATAATTTTTTTTCATTTCACACGCAGTATAAAATTTGAATGGCTAATATAATTATTAATGATGATTATATATTTATTAAGTTGAACATAGATATTCGGATTTAAATAGTAAATAATTTTTCTGAATCTAAATACTATCTTTTTTAATGTAGTATTATTTATATGAGAGAAACTGATCACTATAAAATTTAAATTTTACAGTGTAACACATATGTACGATCGGAGCATGCATCGTGATCGGAAGTTCACTGTTCGCAAGTTCCAAATTACTCAGGGAAGGAAGATAGAATTATATTCATAGAATGTAGATAGAAGGTAAGGTTTTGGGCTGATGAACTCATCTTAACCCGGCCTATTTCGGCCTATTTAAAACAGAGGATGTATCAATTGTCCGCTTTCACCAACTTCCTGTGGATTTGCTTTTTCTTTTTTGGGTTAAGGGCTTTTTTGGATTTGCTCTTTCTTTTTTTGGTTTATGCAAACGTTTGATTCGGTTCAAATTAAAATAATTATATACATTTAAAGTATTTTTTAGTTTATCAAAATATGAATCTAATCAAATTTTTAAGAATATCAATCGAATAAACCGAAATTTTATTTAGTTTATTCGGTTAAACCGAAATTGTATTATTTAAAGAGGAATAAAAATATCAAAAATTATAAAAATTGATAGAAGAAATATATAGTTTAAAAAAGTAAAATAAATAACTAAATAAAATTTATAGAAAATAAATATATTTTGATTATTTTTGATATAATTCTTATTTATATCAAGTAAAATAAAATTGTTTGATAAATTTTGGACTATTCGGTTTATCCAATTTAGAAAAATTAAAACCGAACCAAAGAACAAAAACTAAATTAGCTAAAATTTTCAACCGAACCAAAATTTTTAAACTGAAAAACCAAACCAAATAGTCTAAAATTTAACGATTCAGTTCAAAACCAATTAAACCGATCTATTTGCACACACCTAGGTAGAAACAAGAACAGACACCTCTTAAGTCTCGGAAATATTAAGAGACTAAAATTTATATTTATTTTATTATTTTTAAAATCTTAATGATTTATTTTGTAATTTCAAGTTCACGGACCAACTTTTTTTAAAAGTTCAACTACTAATTTTGCTAGGGAATAAATTGTTCTTTTAAAAAGAAATTAATTAAGTTCAGAAATCAAAACATAAAATCTTCATATATTTTCTTTAAACTTTGTTCAATCCACATAAATTTCGGAATTAGAGAAATTATATTATTGTTTTAAGATCCGTTATTTTTCATCTTTTTATCATTCTGACTAAAATAACTTCGTAATAAGCATAAATAAGGCTTTTTATAGATTAATTACAAAGCTCCTATACTTCAAATCTTTGACGAGAAATTTACAAGACAAAAATGACTACAAGTCTACAATATATGCACGAGGTTTTCCTTCTCTTCTTTTGGTTGCAAATTAATCATGCACAAGTTTTGATGGAAAAAACGCGCCAAGCATTAAATTGCTTTAACACAGCATGTATGTTACAACGATGCGAGCATGGTACGAAATTAATGACCCCTAGCTCAGTTTCCTCGCAACAAGAACATGCAATGCAAATGCATCCCGTTTCGCCGTTCCGTTTCGTGGCAAACGAAACGAAACAGATAAAAATTTTCATTGTGTTTCGTTAACGAAACAATTAACGGTACTCTATTCCATTTCGTTTGTTGAACGAAACGGATAACGAAATTTATCTATTATGTTTCGTCAGTTTTGTTTGTTTCGTAAAAAATTCTACACGGCTGCTATATAGGAATTGTAGAAATGAACAGACTAGAGTTAGATATAATTCATTCCGAATTTCGATCGTCTCTCTCTCTCGTCTTATCCGCCTGCGCGACGCTCTCGTTTCTTTCGCTCCTCTCTGAGAGAAAACCCTAACCCTAAATCCCCTACCTGCCGCTGTCTCGCTCATCCGATCTGGCGATTTCCTCTCTGATCTCTATCTCCTCTCTATCACTGTCACACTTTTAACCACTCTCTCTTGTCTCGCTCACTCAGAACTTGTTAGTGGGTTTTTAAGTAAGAAGTGCTAGATGATGATCCATCGTGGCCGTAAATTTTGTCCATGGTGTGCGCGTGCGCCTGTCGTTAGCGATCTGTCCCTGTTTCCGGTACGGCAGCCAAGGGCTAAGAAAAAGGTGCAATATCAGCTACCTAACTGAGAGACAGGTGACAGTGGTAGTTGATGCAAGCCTCGTCATCGCCTGCAAGTATACATTAGGTGATGAAATCCTTGTTTATATATTATTTTGTTCAAGTTCTGAGATTTATCTTACTGTCTTGCTCTTACTGACCGTTCTTATTGTTCTTACTGTCTTGCTCTTACTATAAGAGAGAGAAGGAAAAAAAACTAAGAGAGAAGATGAAATTTAAGGTTGGTCTTACTGACTCTTACTGTCTTGCTCTTACTGTCTTACTGTCTTGCTCTTACTAACTCTTACTGTCTTGCTCTTACTGTCTTGTTCTTACGGTCTTACTCTTATTGTATTGCTCTTACTGTCTTGCATATTTGAGAGGAATATTGCTGTTGTTGCCCTTAATATCTTATTGTCTTGCTCTTACTGACTCTTACTGTCTTGCTCTTACTGACTTACTGTCTTACTGTCTTGTTATTTCTTTTACTGTCTTGCTCTTACTATCTTGCAGATTTGAGAGGAATATTGTTGTTGTTGCCCTTACTATCCTTATTGTGTGAATATGGTATCAGTGACTGAATCTGAACCTAATATTTCTCTGATGAGTATGTCTCCTCACTCTAACTGTGTTACAATCTTACTATCTTGCTTGTTCTTACTGTTTTGCTTTGTTGGCTAGTTGACATGTTGTCTTGCTGGCTTGTTAGTTGTTGCTTTAATAGTTTGTTGGTTTGTTGTCTTGTTGTCTTTGGCTCCCTAGATCACAAGCAGTGAAATTCAATGATGTTAGAGATTTTAATTATTTACATACTTAGTCATTGGTTGAGATTGATATATGTTAATATGACTGAGATTGGTATATTGATGAGAAACCTGCTTGAGATCTGAGTTGAGACCAAAAGTATTATCTTATAAATTAGAATGCTAATATGACCGAGATTGGTATTTTGAGATCCGGGTTGAGCTTGGTATTTTGATGTAATATCTGACTTTGTTGCTCGATGTAATATTTGCTGGGTTGTTGTTGTTGTAATATTTGATTTGTTGCGGTTGTTGTAAACGATTGAAATTTTTAACGCAATATTTTTTAACCGTTTATTTCGTTCAACTCGTTTCATAAAACGAAACGATCAGCGCAAAAAAATTTTCTTTCGTTAATTTCAAATAACGGTTAACGCAAAAAAATATTAACCGTTAATTAAATACAACGGTTAACGCAAATTAAATTTACGTAATTGTTATACAATTTAGTGTACACTAAATGCAAAGGTGCAAACACATACAAATTCTTTTATCTTATCCAAACTTCGACGTGGCATTCAATGGAGGCGCGCCGACGAGACCCCCACAGGCCATATATATAGCTGTCTCCAATTCAGAGAGATGGAAGATGGGAACAAAAACATTAATTAAAATTAATTAATCAATGAGAGGCAAGGGCCGAAGGTTGTCATCTGACAAGTGGACCCACAGTTCCATATGCGTATCATGTATGTTATGACTTATGAAGGGATGGTGAGGTGGCCGCTGTGATCTCTGTGCTTGAATGAATGAAACTATTAACCAGAATAGAGACAGGAGCGAGCTCACTCGGAGCTGTCTTTGGACCCCCTTTGTTTGTCGTCTATTCATTTATTTATTTGAGTTTTTTTTTAATCTCCGGCTTCTTCAGTTTACCCATCTAAATATTTATCTATCTACATATTTAATTTATTTATCTAAATATTTAATTCTCTATTCATTTATTTAAATATCCATTTCATATATTTAAATAGTTAACACATATATAAAGCGAAGGGATCGATTGATAATGGATTATTTTGACAATCTTGATAATAGACCTCTAAATAAATATAAAAAAAATAGAAAAAATGAAAAAAAATATATAGATGTGTTCTTCTACCTTTAGATTGATGGTCATTTAAATTTCATTATCGTTTGATAGTCCATCAAATGAAAATAAAATTGCATGAAATTTAAATGATCATCAATCTAAAAATAGAAGAACACATCTATAAATTTTTTTATTTGTAAGATTTTTTTTATATTTATTTAGAAGTTTATTGTCAAAGTTGACAAAATTGTCAATGAATCCCTACTCATATATAAATGTTTAAATCATTTTTATTTTCTGAGGCTTACTTTCTCTCATTCATCACACACATTTTTCACGTATAATTCATGTAATGTTTGTCAGTTTCTCCCATGTGATTTAATTATCGAGACTTTTTTCTTTCTCTTGTTGTTTTTTTACTAATATTTAGGCATCGTCCTTAAAGGTTGAGTCAGATTTCTCAAATACAGGGCCTAGCGGGCCTACGAGAGGTCATATAAGGATTAGATTTGATAAAAGACTTTTAGAGAATCGGATTTGAAAGGCTTAAATTTTAAGGGGTGAAATCGGCTCTTGAGAAACCCAGCCCTTTGGACTCTAAGACCCGGATAATAGCCGAATAAGGGTCAGTCCGGCCCTTAGCATACATTTTGTTTATTTTTTTTTATTTTTTTGACAGAATATATGTACACGAAAATTGAGAACGGAATTGAAATTTTTGAATAGAAGAGTAGGAAGATAATTGATAGGTTATTAAAAAGACAGAATATCAAAATTCTCATATTTTATTACTAAAATTATACAATAATTATTCAATTTTTTTAATGTTAATTTGGCCCTGCTCGTTCGCCCCTCCCTCCGTCACTGACAGAAATGTTAAGCAAATGAACAATTGAATCTTGATTATCGAACCATACATAATTTGTTTTTTTTATGACATAAAATTTTTGTTTTGTTGAAACATACATAATTGGTTTGTATATATGGATATGTTGTCTTTTCTGTTTAAAAATTATGTACGCAGACAACTACCATCTTTGTAGGGTACAGTATCGCAGGAAATGAAAATTCGGCGTTTTTTTTAATGGGGAAGTTGGGTTTATTATTTC
>CAXKVV010001921.1:0-30570 GCA_964058805.1 Schoenoplectus triqueter
TCACGGACCCTAAGCAAGCGGCTGCCACTAAGAGCATCTCCAATGAGAATTTCTATTCCTACGTGTCACTATTTATTTTTTATTTAGCGTTGAAGAGACAATTTCTAATTTAGAAATTTTAATCACAACTTTTAATTTAGCAACTCAATTCTAATTGCCACGTCATATTAATAACTCGCTTAATTTAGCATTGGAGGGGAATGACAGACGTAGGGGCGCAAATTTTTCCTTGCAATTATTGTTTAACGCGAGTGATAATTGTCCGTTTGACACAAAAATTGTTATTACATGATTTTATTATTAGAAAAAAATAATTATAATTAATAATTTTTCTAACATAGCTTAATTAAGAGTTTAGAAACAGTTTCAACGTTGAAGGTTGAAGATGCTCTAATATAAGATCCCCTCGTTCACATCCAACGGCCAAATCATCATCTACTTCCCTCGTAGCGCTAATCTGAAGGTACAAAACCCCTCCAAAACTCAAAATTGTCTTAATTAGTTAAATTGTCTTTATTATAAACTAGGGTTTGGTATTTGCCGTAAGTTCGGAAGCGGGCGCAAAGTGACAGTACCGTTTCGAAGGCGGCGGATCAGGCGGCGGCATATAGACGGCGAGGCTTCGATCGATAGCAGATTAGCAGATCAACGATGGCCATGCCGGAAGTTCCGACGCGTTACAATGGGGTCGCTAGAGAATCCGCCGCCTTCCGCCTCATGAAACAAATGGTATTTTCTTTATTCCTCTCATTTTGCTGTTGATGTACCCCTTAGTCAATACGAAGGAAATTAGACTTCATGTGGAGCAGTTATGAGATACACAGATGATTTTAGAATTAGGGATCTAGGGCTTTTTTAAGGTGAATTCCTTCCTGTGGGTTAAAAACGTCAGATTTTTGTTGTAAGCTATCCGTTTAGATTCTCTTTAATTTTGCTCCTATTGTTATTGCATTGTATTGTTTAGGTGTTTTGAAATTTTTTGTATCCAAATCAACTATATATGATAATATGAAAGGGACAAAGAGAGAAATTGCCAATCTCGAGGCATCTCACTTAATGAAAGGTGCACTATGCATTATTCAATATGACAGCTTTGCCTGTCTCTGGACTTTACTCTTTCAGATTTTGTATCTAGGATCTAAATCTAACTCTCAATTGGATTTTGTCAAACTGGGAATGGAAAAAAAACTATATATGAAAGAAAAAAAATCATTATTTGATAAAATATTAAAGCAACATTTGCAAGTGGAAAATCTAGACATGAGATTTACTTATATATGTGGTTTAGCATTAGCGATGGGTGGTGGTGGAGAAGGTTTTTCTTTTGGGCAGTGAGCCTATTTTATTTTAGCGCTAGTCCTTTGAACTTTATTATTTGCTTCCCAATTGAATGTTTCTTTTCAGTAATTGATACTTGTATATTTGTATTGACATTTGAATTGAGAAACATACTGATTTGAGAAGTGGTTTTGATAATTAGGGATGTTTGCACAAGTATATGGAGTTACTTCCCAGTTCATTCATTTTTCCCATCTTTTATCCATTTCGTCCATAAGAGCCAGATCTCACAAGTTTGTTTGGTTGATGTCAGATCTAACAGCATGGATTCTATTCAGGATATGTTTGTGTAAAATTTAATAGTCATGCTACCAGCTAGTTTATTTGCTCACATTGATTGCCATTCTCTCTCCCGCCCTCCCTCTCATGTATCACATTACGTTTCAACAATTTAAGCAGGAAGTGTCTTTTCCAACTGCATAATTCTTTGTTCAATCTACAAAATCCTGAAGCCTCTTTCAACTTGGATAAAAGCAGAGGAGTTAATTCTATCATTTGTTAGAGTAGCAACAATGTGTGGGCTCTTATATTATTGACCAAAAATAATTTCATGGCCTGATGAAATGACTACATTAGTTAAAAGGTCACATCACACTCTCCTCTCTTATACAATTATGTTGTTTTTTGCTTTTGACTTGTCAGACTCTAGCATTCTGACTTCTCTTCTCTTTGTTAAAAAGTTGTAGGATATTATATTCGAACTTAGCAATTTGAACTTTGAAGTAACTCAGATTGTTACATGAGCTTTTGAATTTGGGGGTTTGTGCTTAATATATTTGAACTCTTGGTTTTTCCTTCCATTGTACTTTTCTTGCAGGGATGGGAAGAAGGTGAAGGCCTTGGAAAGGAAAAACAAGGCATAAAGGGTTATGTTAGGGTTAAAAACAAGCAGGATACTTTAGGTAAGTGTATCTTAAACTTCTGCTGTTATCTGTACACTTTATTTTCTGTTAAACTGACAAATATTGATATTTCTTTTTGTATTCAACAGGTATTGGTGTAGACAAGCCTAATGCTAATAACTGGATCTTGGATACGACTCAATTTGATAACATTCTTAAAAAATTACAAGTGGTGAGTACTCTCTATTAATATTGTAGGCTACTGTAAACAGACATAATTAATATGATGGAATTCTCAGATCATTCTGACATGTTTTCTCTTTCTTTTGACAGCAAGGGGCTGAATCTGTTGAACATGGTACTCTTTTGAAATTAATTGCTTGTTCTTTGCTTTCACACTTATTCTACCAGTGTCTTTACAGCAAGAGGCTGTTGTTCTCTTAAATTATTTTTGTATAGAAACTGCTGATGCAACTGATGAAACCATTACTAAAGCTGAGAATGGTGAGCCTAAAGAAGTTTCTGCTAGCAAAGTACCTCGGCCACAGGGCAGGTCCATATCTCCATATTGACTTTTAGTTTTAGGTGATATTTTTCTACTATTTTCTTTTTGGAACTCTCCTTTGAACCTATGTTTTGTTCTCTAAAATTAGGTACAAGAAACGAGAATGGTCTAAAAGAGTGAGTGGTTACACAGAGAAGGATCTTCAAGGAATCCTTGGTTCTGTACGTCCCTTTGTTTATTCTTTCTTTATTTTAACTAATAGTATCTTGCTGTCGAGGATGGAGTATCTCGCTATCAGTGTTGATGTTGCATTATTTGGCAGAAGGAACTTATGATTATAACTATATGCACAGGGAAATAAGATAGAAGATGATGGAGAAAAGAATCTCAGTATGAATCCTGATCCAATGGATTTGGAAGTTATTGATCTCAAAGATGACCAGGAGGCTGGTAAGCAATTACAATCTTTTTATTCTCTAGGTGCTGTTTTCTTCTTCCTTTTCCTATTATTGATGCACTACTGCATTGTCTAATACTGCTTTTTTTTTGTATTATACTGGTGCTAATCTTTAATGTTGGAAATAATGTGGTCCCAAACTTCCTATAGAGTAGCATAGGCTTGACCAGCTATGTTATTCTTTTTATTAAGGTTTGCAGCTGCTCTACTGTTGTGTTGTGCTGGGTTTATGGTCTTGAATAAAATAAGGCTCAATTCAATATTCAAATTGTAGGATCTAAGATAACATGGCAGTATCAAATCTATCTGGTCCTGTCTTCTTGGTAGTTCTGCTGCACATATACAGATCCAACGAGACTATGGATTTCACAAGTTGTTAATGTTCACTCTTATATATGAAATTATACATATCATGCTCTTTTATTTTGCTTAGCAATGAAAATTTTATTTTCACAGATGAGATTGTGCAAAATTTACAAATATGAATTTCAAATAAAAATACATGTATAATAATTCTACTTGCAATGTGTCAGATGAGAGAAATGACTAGGTAATAAATGTAACTAACTAATTAGTAATCCTCCCAAGTGCGTGTAATTTATCCTGTTTTAGTGAAATATGGATTTAAATATCACAACATTAGTCCTGCATTGCCTTCTCCACAGATGAGAGGAGCCTTGATGCTGTATGTATGGCGTTATGCCTCCCTCCAGTCACAGGCTGCTAGGAGGTTTGGTCATGTGATATGTTGTGTCTGATCCATGCATATCTTAGGACAATATCTCTTCAAGATTTAAGTTATGATTTTAAGATAGGCCTGCTGGAATGTCGGATGCATATCAGCATATCCTATAGTACACAGATCAAGTAGTACTGGTTGATTATTAATCCATGGTTCGTTGATCACAGTTTCTGTTGCCAATTAGTCTATTTATAATGTTCTTGTTTTGGCAAGTTAGAAACTTAAAATGAACAAATCAGTTAATTAAAAGATTTTCATTTACATTGTTCAAATTGGGCAGATGTACCACAAATAAAGGCCGACTGGTGGGGACATAAGCAAGGGTTCATTTTTGGAGGCCTTCTTGGAGCACGACCACAAAAATTACGCAAATCTGAAAGTTCAGATGAAAAATCTGCATACATCCGCAAGACTTTTGCTGAAGAAGATCAAGAAAATCTCTATAACCTTGTCCAGGTACCTTTTACTGGCTTACAATATCCAGACTGTGTTTGTAAATGTACACTTCAGTGATGAAAAATCAATGAGATAAATTTGGTGCTCTTATGAGCATGCACTGTGTTTCTGACAACTTTAATGCATTGAGCAGTACAGTTTATTCTTTTACAATTAACACTTTGTAAATTGTTTGAGCAAATTGGTACTCCATAAATTGGCTAAATGTTATATTTCATCAGTAGAAATTGTTCTACTCTAATTATTTGATGATAACTCGGTGACTTTGATTTTATTTTTTTATCAATCATTGAACAGTTCTTTCAAATATTATTATTATTTGTAAGCTAAACATATTTACCTTGTCCAGGATAAAGCAACAGCAGGGAGACAGGGATTAGGCATTAAGGATCAACCCAAGAAAATTGCTGGAACCCGCTTCAAGGGCCAGAAAACAACTTTTGGTGGTGAAAGTGATGATGAAGGCTTGAGCGAGTTGACTGATCTAAAAGCAAGCGAGGATACAAACGAGGATTCTGGTCAAACTGTCTCTAATAAATCCAAGATAAAGCTAAAAAAGCTTTGCAAGACAATTCTTCGTCAGGTAGCATATTTATTTGTATGTTTTTGTTTATTTCACAGGATATCAGTTGCTGATCTTGGTTACTTAATTCAGGCACCTTCACGGTCTCTAAAACTGAAGGAGCTTAAGACACTTATAGATGAGCATTCTGATTTGGTGTTTTCTGAGTTCTCTTCTAAGCGAGAAGCTTTAACTTTCTTAAAGAAGAAGGTATGTTTTATTCTGTTCTCATAATGATTAGGAACTGGTATGAAAGAGTAAAATTGAACTTAAGATGTCTTGATGGAAATGGTGCTTGATTAGATGTCTGTACCACTGAAGTTTACTATCTTAGACTTTGAAGCATAAGTTACTGGTAGTACACTACACCACTGCGTTGTTATTGAATTTAAGTTATTGCTATCCTGCGGCATGCAGCTTGTGTGAGTAGTAAAGTTTTCCCTTGGTCCCCTGAACTGCTTTTCCTTTGTACTTGGTCATCAATGATTTATTCCTCATAAGTTAATGAACTATGCCTTTGTTCTAATCAAGTCTGTTAATTTTCTTTTCATCCAAAAGTTGAGTGCTAATGTCACTTCATGTTAGCATAAAGTTCTACATATCACCAAAATTGCTTCCAAGTCCGTCAAGAAAAGTTCTTAGCATCAGGTTTACCTCATGAGAATAAAGTGGGATAAATTGGAAGAATAGTGGTTTGTGGGGGATGACCGATTTATTATGAAGTACAAAGTTTGGTGACTTGTGAGGAATGTTGTGTTGGCTAAAAGTGGAAGATGAGTGGTTTGTGGGGGATTGACCAATTTGCTGAATATCAAAACTTCAGGGTATGAGTCAAGTCCCGAAAAGAGTTGTAAAATGACAAAAAATGAACAAAAATCTGATGTATTGTTACTTGATCAATTGCAGCTAGAAGGAAATAAAAGGTTCAGAGTGCAGGGTAAGAAAGTTTTTCTGCTCTAATGTAGGAATTCAATTTTTATAATGTCTTTTCTGTTAAAAATTGGAAGTCTCAGGGTTTGCAGAGGTGAACCCTGAGGTGAAAATTTTGCAATTACTAGTCATACGGTAGATAAGTTCCATTTATTTGCGGCATGAAGCATGAAAAGAACAATGCATATTAATTACAATGACAATTGTATTGTTGTAATGTCATCTCATATAGTTTTGTATTTCTATTTTGAAGAATACCTTTCGATTGTTATTTTTTTCTTTCTCCGGCTCATCTGTGTACTTGAGATACATACATAGGGCCGTTTGATGTGCAGGCAAATGTAGGAAAGCAATGATATTTCTTGGATAAATGTTTTCATTCATGTTTGTTGTCAAAATTTTCCACGATTTTGAGAACCCGTCGGGATGCCCCTCATCTCCCCTTCATTACGTTCTCCTCAAACTTGCCCAGAAAACACGATTTTTCTAATACTTTTTGTTTCGGATTCTTGCTCATCAAACAACTAGATGTTATTTCGGTTCTTCATATACCAAATCGAACAAGTATTGAGCGTGTATTGAATGTGGATGCACATTGGGTTTTTCATATATCAAATCTAACAAGTATTGAGCGTGTATTGAATGTGGATGCACATTGGGTGCGGTACAGTGTGTCACAGTGTATTCAATTATTTTAATCAGTTTGATCAAATCCATTCGGTCTATAATACGGTAATACGGTTAGGTGTGCGGGTTAGGATCTCCCAGAAGTTCCCAAAAAGCCTCTTGCTCTCCACATCGATCGAGAGGCACAATTTCTAATGATGTACGCATCTCGGGCTCTCTGATATGAAATACTGCCGAAGCGGCGCGAAACCTCGCCTCTGGTAAAACTGAAGCCCAAAGGAGAATTCACTAGATAATTCACCAAATTTGGTTGGCTCATGTGATCTGATTCTCATTAACATTCTGAGACCAATTTACTTTCAACATCAAAATCAGACTCAATATTTAAGTCGTAAACTGGCGTAGCGAGAGACTAACCATCAGTAGAAATCAGGAGCGGATGTTAGATTTTGGTCCGGGTAATTATCGGATTGTAATATTTTATCGGGTTTAAATTTATTAACTAATCGAGTACTTAATAAAAAAATAATAATTTAATATATATATTCTTATCTAATAAAAAAATTATTAAAATAATAACATTTTATATATTAAAAATAACAACAAAATAAAGCTCAAATTAATAGATAATCAAGTTGATGAAGAAAGTTTTCGTTTACGGAACTTTATATTTTTGATATCTTTGCATAATTATTTCATTATATATGATATTAAATATTTTTTCTCAATAAAATTAATCAGTCAAATCAGAAGAGGTTACCAAAAATATTACCGAAAAATATTATTTTTCAAAATCCAGGGACAACCGCCCCTATGGCCCAAGCTAAATCCGCCCCTGGTAGAAACTAGAAAGTTGATAGAGATTGTAAAAACCAGACCGGACCTGAATGCTTCTCCGCTTTGGTTCAAGCAGAAGATTGTTCCTGTTATTAGAACCGGTCAAAACCCGATAAATAGGTTGGTTTATGACAAAAAAAACCAGTAACAATTCTTCAAAAAAAAAAGAAATCATTTTTTGAACATGTATGCTTGTACTTTGGCATATTGAGCTAATAAACTTTTTTTATATAATGAGTAGCTACGTGGATATAGCTTATGCAACTATATGCTAGTATAGACTCTACGTTAGCGCATGAGAGAGAGTCCATTCAATTAGAATTTTTTGTTTTTTATATAGACATGATATAACAATCAAATATACACAATATAAGAATTTCAAAGTAATACTTGTTATTTATATTTTTGTCATATTATTAATATTGTCTTCAGAGACTTAATTTAGTGTAATTATAAAATAGCTCCTTGAAGTTTATTAAACAAAATAAAATTTAGAATTGTTATGTATCGTCTTTCTTAAAAAAATAAAACATTTAAACTCTACTTATATAATTTAGAGAACCGAAAGTTTAACCAATTAAGCCAACTGTTCAACGAGTGAACCATTAATCCCAAACTTTACCGATCAACGGTCCGATTATAATCCGATCTCGCTCTTCACCAATAAGGCAATACCAACAACAGAAAGAGAGCCCGCCTCAAATTAGGATTGAGACACATCAGACGAGAGCCGGGGTTGTTCGAGAAAAAGAAAATTGTAACACAGTTGTACTTATCCGGTAGCGCACTGTTTTTCTCTTCAACTTAGTTCCGTACTTTTGCCACCGAAGATTTACTTGATTCTCTCTCATATCTGACAGTGCGCGAGCCAATGTCGTTGCTTCCCAATCCCTCGCTCTCGCTTCGAGCGGAGCAGCTCGGCTCGCCGGAGATCTCATCCGAGCGCGCCACCTCCGCTGCATCTCGCCGAAGGAGAGATTTCGTCTTTGTTGTTAATCCCAGGGGTAATTTCGTCATTCATCACATCCACCTCCTCGTATAATTGATCCTGTCTTGCCGTTGTGTAATGGAAACTCAGTTGATTGTAGGCGCCAACGGTCGGACGGGGAAGGAGTGGATGAAGCTCCTGCCTTACCTTCGCACTCGCCTCGCTGAGCACTGCAATGTCAGTTAAATCTTATTTTCTAGTGAGGTTTTTCAATGGTTGCCAATTTGGTATTCTGTGGTGTAAAGTTGTATCTGTTTTCTTGATTTCGTTTTGTTCTTTTCGTCTTTTATGAATTAAGTCGTGGGATCTGTGGATGCTTCAAGTAAATTGATGCTCGTAATGTATGCATTTATCTCAGGCTTTACCGGATTCATTTTCTAGCTTTGTATGATAAAATATTATTTGTGAATTTTACCTTACAGGTGTGCGAATCTGTTACATCAGGTCCGTCTCATGCTATAGACATAACAAGAGAGGTAAGAATGTAGTTATCAATAGTTGAGTGTTTGAGTTGATTTTTCAAACGGATGCACTTAGTTTGCTCCTTATGTAGGCCATTAGGGAAGGAGCTGAAGCCGTTATAGCTGTTGGAGGTGATGGCACACTTCATGAGGTTCAGTAGGCTTTTTATTTTAAACACAAATTTACAAATTATCTGGTTTAATTTTAGGATAGTTTAACCGGGGGAAGTGAATAAACATTCTAGAAAATCAAGAAGATCCTTTCTCCCATCAGATTTAATTTACAAAACTCATCCACATTTTTCACAAGAAGTTGGTTGAACTTGACAAATAATTAAACAATTCATTTAATTTGATGCAATTTCAATTATTCAATATTTAGAATTCCTTCTTAATTCAATAGCCTGATCTAGATGATATTCAATTCTTAAGCTTGTGCTACTGACAGATAGTAAATGGCTTTTTCTGGGATGGAACTCCCTTGGTTTCTCACCAAAAAGGGTCTACAACTGCACTTGGGGTCAGGATCTATATGTTAAATTTTATTTTACTGTGAGCTTTATTTCCTTTTCTACATTAAACCCTCTTTCCTTGGTTCTGTTGTACATAGCTTATTCCACTTGGGACTGGTTCAGACTTTGCTAGAACCTTTGGCTGGTGAGTTTAATCCTTTTATGTTGCTTTCTGTGATACATTCTTTTTTTATGTTGCCTATATAAATTTTGTTGTATCTTTCCAATCTTCAGGAAAAATGATCCGTATGATGCAATTGAACGACTTGCAAAAGGTCTCTTTGTATCCTTATTCAACTTTGTTCTAAGTGTTTAATTTCCACTTTCTGAAAATTATAATATATGTTTAGGAAACAAATCAAAACTAGATATTGGGACAATTGAGGGACCAACTGGAGACAAACATTTCTTTGTAAATGTTGCTGACCTACACTTGTAAGATATGAAAGCTTCTTTAAATTTTTTTTGTTTTATAATTTGAAAAGTATCTTCAATCATGTTGCCAGCAGTGGAACTATCTGATATCTGTTTTGTTTGGCTAAATCCCTTACAGGAGTGCAAAGGCTGGTTACTATGCTTCGCAATATAAGAGGTTCGGGAACCTATGTTATGTTATTGGGGCTTTAAAAGCATTCAATGGACATGAAAACCGTGACATGGAAATCAAGGTGATTTGCACGGGACTGTTGTAAGGATAGGTTCCTGCTATTTCAGTTAATATTTACGGGGTGAAGGACAAATCACTTATTTTATATACATTTACAGTTTTTATACAGTAAAATTTCTATTAGAAACTTACTAACACCACTTAAGCCTAATAACCCTAATTATGTTACTAGATGTTTACAACATTAACTCAAAAAGGACTTCAATTTGATACTGTTACATTAACTTGTACCAATTTTTTATATCTTCTATTGAAGAAATGCTAAGCCCCCAAAAAGGCTAAAGCATGTATATTGTAACTAAACCTAAAATGTAGCAAGAAAGGACCTCAAATAGCCTTTAAGCAAATGTTGGCTGCATCAGCTGAAATTTAAAATTTTAGCTCAGTTGTCATTCATACCCTTGTGTAATTATTTACTACACACAACACAAGCCCAAAAAAAGAATGACCAAACTGGAGTAGAAATGTAGAATGCTCAGTGGTGCCAAAGAGCTTGTTACATAGCTGCAACTCAATATCGGTAAAATAGTACAAAGTTTGGTGTGCCAATTAATCTATATATATTTAGCACATGCCATATTGATTTTCTTTTTTAACCGATCACCATTATAAAATTTATAGGTTAATGGGGGTGAATGGGAATCAATTAGTAAGGTCACTGCTGTGTGTATAGGAAATGCCAAATATTTTGGTGGTGGTATGAAGATAACTCCAACCGCTGAACCCTCTAGTGGCCACTTTGAGGTAATCGGTTTTTCCTGTTTGCCCTTTGATATCTTACTAGCTTTAAACTAATTTACTTCTGCTGTCCAGCTTGTGATTCTCCAGAATTTCAAATGGTACGATTTTCTTATTAAGTTGCACAGACTTTATGGTGGCACCCATCTGTCAGTGAAAGGTGTATCTTCCAGAAGGTTAGAGAGTTGACTAACTTTATTGAATCAATTAATTCTACCAAAAGAAAGCAGTATTTATGAATGCAGAACTAGTGCATAGGCAACAAAGTCAAATGACTTGGAAGTAAGGTATCTCATGTCTGCAATATTAGTCTGCCTATATATTGCTTAGATGTCTGGAACTTTGGATATAGGTGGCTAGAAAATTGCTGATGCGTTCCATGATTACTGTTTGTAAACAACAAATCTTAGCAAATTTGTCTGTGCTATTTCAATAACCAATTCATGAGCACTCATGTCTTTAATATCTGAAGAAATAATAAGTTGGTGTAAGTGGAATCATGAAATTCCTCATGCAAATGATCTATTTAAAACTTTGTACTTTCTTTTGGACATTCATTACTAGTTATTCTGGTGCAGTGTTAAGTCAATTGAAGTAAAAGAGAAGGTTCCACTTGGTGATATCTATGTTCAGTCTGATGGGGAACATTGGGGATTTCTTCCCACCAAATTTTCCATTCTTCCTGGGGTAATTGATTTTATCTGCTGAAAGTTTGGTCCATGTATCTTTTTAAGGATTACCTTGGTGTTGTACATTTAATTCTGCATTAAACTTAATGTGTGCTATAGGAAATATCAAACAAAATGTTGAATTAAGATGGTGTAAATGCCTGCAGCTTATGTAGATGTAATTTGCTTCTTGACTTCATTTGTTCTTCATTTGCTATCATGGCAAGGTATCTTTTTCTTCAAACAATGTTCTATTTTCTGTTGTAGGTAGATAAACAACTCATGCACCGTTGTTTATGTAACTTTTGGCAAGTTATAGCAACACATGGTAAATATTTGTTTTCAGAAAGAATGGAGGTTGCTGTAAGTTGTTTAGAAAATTGCTTTGTAAAGGTGATAATATTATTTTCATTGTGGGGAATAATTCTTTTTGGTTTGACATGCTTAATTCTAATTTTCGTTTTATAGTGCTTACAATTTTGCTAGTGCAGGGCTAAAAAGTGGGAATGAGTAGTTGTTCGTGGGCCATTTTCCTTTTTTTTTTGTTCCAGTTCTGTTTTCATTTTGAGGTCAGATAAATATCATTTAGGGAAATATAAACCTTGGTGCTTATTTGTCCATCACAATTCACAGATTGCTGCGCGTATGGAGTTTCGAGAGGCTTGTGTAATAAATTTTGCTCAGGTTGTGTTGCGAACTTGAATTTAGAACTCTCAAATTTCATCAATAAAATATATTAAAAACATGCGGCTGAAAAACAAATATAGCTCTGATTAAGCGACTCTTTGACAGCATGTCCAATTTCTAATGAATTTCTGACCCTAACCCTCGGCCTGAAGTGATCCCGACTCCAAATTGATCAGAACCCAAACAGCACGGATCAAGCAGTCAGTATGCATCAATCTTTTAAAATCCTTCTACATATTTAATGGGGCGTGATATTTTTTAAATTTTTTATTATATTAAATTTATAATATTAATTATATAATATATTTCATAAAAAAATAAAAAAAATTAAATCTTATTATATATTTTTATTTTATATTAAAGTCTTTAAAAATAAATTATCGATTTAAATATTTTAAAATTTTGAGGATATATATATCCATATAAAAATATTAAACCGCATTCATAGATTGCATATGCATTATAGAGTGATAAACTGCACGATATTGAATTTTGCATTTTTTTTTAAATTTCGGTATGCACTATTAGGGATACAAAAACTTTGAAAATCAAAGTCCAAGTGTGCTGCTGTGCTGTTAGTTCCGGTCTTACTCCGCTGTCGTTATTCCAACTTCAATCGTTGAATAGGATGCGTGATATCAGGATTAGGTGGTTACTCTTAATTTGTTTATTCTAAATGACGAATTTGGTGCTTAATTATGTTCTCAATTCCTACTACTTCGTTAGCGGTTGCAGATCAACGGTCAAAGCTTGCCTACCAGTCTGCGCTCACATCTGAACACAACTCAACGGTTGAAATCGGATATCCGTATGATCTCTCTTCCAACAGAGCATCTCCACCGTTGGTATTGAATATTCCATAACAAAAATATTAAACATGTGCCATGAAAAATAGAAATTGCTTTACAACGTTTCTTCCTCCGTGCTTCAGCCACAAAAAAAAGGGGGGACAATAGAAAAAGAAAGAGCGAATTAAGCCGTTAGTTTTCACTGAGAAGTGGAGCAGCTCTCATGGCTTCGACAACAATCCTGTTTCCTTCTCAAGCGACACAAACAGCCTCTACCAGGCGAACTATTTTTTTTCCCTCGAGAAACCCTAACCCTAGCTCTCTCTCCTTCGCCAAATTGCGCAACGGGTCGCTCAGGTCGACCCGTCAGGAGCTGAGAGCGAGAGCAACGCTCCAAGTTGAAAGTCAGGATTCAGTGAAGCAGTCTTCTTCTCCGCCTCCTTCCCTTCCTTATCGGATTGGGCATGGATTTGATTTACACCGGCTTGAACCGGGACTGCCTCTGATTATCGGAGGAATAAATATTCCTCATGACCGGGGCTGTGAAGCTCATTCTGATGGTAATTGACTCCTAATTGGGATAAACATTTGGTAATTTAATTGCATTTCGTTTCTAATTTTTCTTTTTTATCAATATAGGTGATGTGTTGCTTCACTGTGTGGTGGATGCTATTTTGGGAGCATTGGGGCTACCTGACATAGGCCAGATATTTCCAGACTCTGATCCCAAGTGGAGAGGTGCCAATTCTTCGGTCTTCATGAGAGAAGCAGTAAGTAGATTTCTTCTTTACTTCTTTTTTTGGGGGGATAGGTCGAACTAACAGTATAGAACAATGGTATGACTTCTATTGGATGTTGCTTTTAGTGCAGTTAGCTGGTAATACAGCTTGTCATCAGAGCAAATTGTGTTGAAAATGGTTACTTGTGCAAACGACAAGTATGGTTGGGATGTTCATTATTGGGTCATAGGGTTTTAAAAGTGATATCTTCAAGATGAATCTATTACTGTTGTTTCATGTAAATATTACTTCTTGCATGCTGGCACAGTGGCACTCCATATGTTCAACTTTGGCAGGCCATAATTACATTAGCCAACTCATGGTCCATAATATTTTATGAGTGCTGTTTAATTAGCGTTGAAGCATGCTTTAAAAAATAAGAACAATTGACAGAGTATAAGAACTTGTTTTCTGGTAGAGCAGATAGAACTCACTTTAATTTGGGGTAACACTCAAGGGGGGAGTCAATCTTGTTCCAACTAATGGAGCAGCTTTTTTTTTATTTACCAATGACACATCAAATTTAAAGAATTTACAGCATAGTCAACATTTCTAAATACTAAGTTATCTTGAGTTTTTAGACTATAAGCCTTACCGATCATTGGTTTTATTAATTTGGAAATTTTAATACAAATATGCTTGCATAATGCTCTAACCGAGAATTCCGACATAAGTAATATGCAGAGCATATACAATGGCTGAAACAAGCTAGTATTGGAATGTTCAAACTTTTGACTAGCATATAGGTTTAATTTACAATGGTGAAAGTTGGTATAAAATATTATGTTAATGTACCTGTGTTAACCTGAACCAGCTCACATGTCACATGTGATGGTAGTGGGGTAGTAGTAGTAGTAGACAATTGAGTATCCAGCTCTATTTTGATTGTTGTATATAAGATGTCTATGAAAATGTTCATCTTAATATTCATCCAATATTCCAGGTGAGACTTATGCATGAAGCAGGATATGATCTAGGTAATCTGGATGCTACCTTGATCCTACAAAGGCCCAAACTTAGCCCACATAAGGAGGCCATTCGGGCCAACTTGTGCAGTCTCCTTCAAGCAGATCCTTCTGTCGTGAATCTTAAAGCAAAGACTCATGAAAAGGTTGACAGCCTTGGAGAAAACAGAAGCATAGCAGCTCACACAGTTGTTTTACTTATGCGAAAGTAGTGTCATGCCGTTTTTTCCCTTGGAATTTGTAGAAAGAAGTTCAAAATTATATGATCCAGAATGCCTTCTGGTGACCTTATTAACTTTTTTTGAAGATGTCAAGTATACTTGTATGATTGTATCAAATAAGGTCCACTTGGATGCTTACGTGTCTAATAAAGTTCGACAATAAAGTGTTTTGGGTCTCTTTGCTCTGTTTCCAAGTTATTCTAAAGTATATTGAACTATTTTGCAATTTCCAAACAAATAATTCGTAACAGCTTTTGCGTATTAAGAGATTCTAAGACTTGAATTTTGGGCATTTTTTTATGGAAACACATTCACTATCATATTCACTGTGGCAGCCGGGTGTCATATGAATACGTGGGTGGAGTCTATTTAATAATAAATTCTCTTTTAATGTTAATTTAAACCATTTAAATTTATATGACGGTTAAAAATCTGTGTCATGTTAAAAAAATATTACAGAGGATATAAACTTTTTTTATGATTAATTAGAACGCCCACGTGAGCACGGTACACGAGAAATTCTCCATTTTAAAACTGAAAAGAAAGTACTCTAGAAAAAAACGGTGTGCAAAAGCAAAGCCTGGTTTGTATTCGTACACTTGAATTTGACCTAATCGTACAATTTCGGACGATTATGGAAGCTATTATGTTGTATGTTCGTCGCCAGACCTTTAGAATTAAGGTTCAATGTATTTATTCTTTTAGGGGTAATGATGGTGTTCCGTATTTTGCCTTTCATCTTACTCATCACCTATATTAGTGGGCTCCCATACTAAAATGGATCCCACTAGTGTTATAAAAATATCTGGACGGATTAAATTTGATCCGTTAGATCCGTGTTCGCGATCCGATCTGATCTGAGGTTCAATTTGTGCTAATATGTGCCTGAAGTAACCCATGAGTCTATAATGAATTGCGAACAAGAATTTCTGAAAACCTCATCTAAAATTTGACCCAATCCGATCCGCAAAAACCTAGGCAAACCGGCCCAGACCCGACCTGCCAAAACCCAGACAATTTTTAACCCATTTTAAAGTTTATTTTTAACTAATTTATTTTAATTTTTAGCAGGTTTTTAATTTTTTTTATCAATTTATTTGATTTAAAAAATAAAAAATATATTTATTTTATTTGAATTTTTAATATTTTATTTCAACGACATAATTAGTTTGTCATTTTATTTTAAATTATATCATTTTATTTGAATTTTTAACATTTCATTTGAATTTTTACTTAATTTTATTAAGTCATAAAAAAACCAAAAAAATTGTGAAGAATATTAATAATTATATATTTTTAATATTCTTAATAATTATTTTTTATTTTTAGAATTTTTGAGAATTTACTTGAATTTATTTGAATTATTATTAAATTTTGGAAAAAAAATTAAACCCGGCGGTATAAATATCCAACCCGATCGGCCTCGGATTTTCGACCTGTCCCGATCCGCCCCATCGACCCGTCCAACCCATAATTCTAGAACGAATCATAGCCGTACCTTCTCAAATCCGACCCATCCTAACCCGTCCCGTCTAACCCATTGACCCGTCCTAACCCGTCTCGACCAAACCCGATTTTAGTTCACTAGATCCCACCCATCAAGTGGCAAGTGAAATGAAAAAAAATAGAAGACATTCAATATTTATCCATTTTTATTCCCCCAAAATTCAAACCACCTCATAGTAAAAAATGTCGGTGATTTTTTAAATAATAGTATAATTTTTAGTAATAAACACTAATAAATTAAAATTTTAATAATAAAAATAGCAGCGCGTCACTTACGTCATTATCACTGAAGTCTTTATAAAAACACTTCACTCCTAAATTGATTGATTGATTTTGAGGTATCATATAAATTGGAGTAACTGACATTTATCTGCTTGGGATTCTGTATTTATCTTCCTCTTGAAGCAAAACAAGCAACATCCACTCCACTCATCTCTAAGAGCCAAGCGAGCATTTACCAATTTATACAAGTAAAATAAGTTTCAATATTATATGATATGATTAATTGATTATGGCCCCACCAACTCGTGGAAAATATCATGGAAGAAACTAGTATGCGATTTGCATTATAAGTTGGGACAAACAAGTAAAATCCAGATTTTTTTAAATATAATAATTATAAAAATTATATTATTAATAATAAGAGTGATAAAAACAAATTTTTAAATCTACGAATGACAGCGCGTCACTGAAAGTTGCGCGTTTATATAAAGACGCCACTGACAGTGGCGTGTTTGCTTCGCGTCACTGGTCACTGGCGCGTTGCCATTAGTAGATTTAAAATTTTATTTTTATCACTTTTATTATTAATAATATTATTTTTATAATTATTATATATAACAAAAAAATCTGAATAAAATCGGATGTATAAGAGCTAGGTAATAATGATTTCATATAGTCAAACAGAAATAATTATTTCATGTGTCAGCTTTGATAGTGGTCAGCCTGAGATGCTTCGCATGATTATTTCTTCCTTGAGGCGAAACCAGGTCTATTCCAATTAAAGCAATTGACAAGTGTTTTCATTCTGCAATCAAAATATTCAAAATGGGAAACGCGTACAACAATTTTGAGCGAAACATTAGAGGCGCAATTTCATGTCCCCTGCAAAGGAACAAAAGTAGAAAGTATCATGTACATGTACAGTCGTCACAAACGAGAATTATAATTCACAACCAAACTATATATAGGGAAATTATGTCAACTTATTTCTCAAAACCAGCGTTATAAAGGAGCTTCGTCCCGGGAAAGAAATAATTAAATACATAACATAATTAAGTCTGATGCATAGTATAACTACTTGATACAGTGAGTTTGATTCAATATGTAAAGATCAATTTACAGAAAATACTATAAATTATGCTTCTTTTAATTATGTTTTTATTATTAATTAATATATTAGGATAAACTATATGTATGGGTTAAATATAATGTAATCAATTATTTTTTATATATATTCAATAGATTTAACTATAATTCATAGTTACATGTTCCATATATACACACACCATCTGTTTTCAAGTTTATTTATGCCTTTTCCCACTAGTTAATTAGGTGCATTTTCACGAGTTCAACAGTCTTAACACTAACATTGATGCACTATTAGTCTCAGGAATCCAAAACGACAAAATACTTTTTTGAGAGGAAAACGACAAAACACTTGAGAAATATATATATATATATATATATATATATATATATTTATATATATATTAAAACTAGCGTACTCCTCGGAGCACGGAGCCCCTCTATGATCCTACCTCAAAGATTATATCAAATTATCTCTAATTTTTAATTTATCACTCTCATTAAATTCTTCATATTGAAATCTTGTGGGGTATAAAAATTTAAGATGTTTTGAATTTTATATGTCACTGTTTTTAATTTTTGAAAATAATGTACAAATATTAAATATTTTATTATTATTATTAGAGTTGATTTTTAAAAATTAAAAAGAGTGACTTAAAAAACTTCAAACACCCAATTTTTTTTTATCCCACAAGATTTTCATATGAAATATGTTTGGAGATTAAATTTTATATATTTTTAAAAAAGTTAGGGGATGAAAATATATTGAGTTTATAATTTTTAATAAGAATGATTTTCTAATCCTCAAAAAAATAGAAAACAATATCTAAAAAATATAAAATTTACTTTCCAGACATATTTCAATATGGAGAACGTTTTTAACGGTCGGATCGGTATTTTGAATTTGAAAATGGAAGATACAACGCGAAGTACAAAAATATTTTGTACTTCACGACTAACCGTAGCATAACTCTCTCTCTCTATATATATATATATATTTATATATAGGGTGAGGATACGATGCTTTGCAAAGTAAAGAATCGATTTTGCTTTGGCATGAGATTTCATATCCCGATGGCTTAAATTGTCTATCTAAATTACTTAATAATTTCTTTATGTTAAAATCTTATGGGTTATTAATTTTCGTGATTTTTAGTTTTCTAAGTATTTTTAAAAACAACCCTGAAATAGATCATTTTCTTACATTAAACAATGTTGTTTTTATAAATAATTTAAAAATTAGTTAGAAAGTTCAAAAAATTATGAAATTTAATATCCCACAAGATTTTAACATAAAGAAATTATTGAGCAACTTAGATTGACCATTTGAGCCATTGAAATATGAGATCTCATGTTAAAGTAAAAATAGTTCTTTACTTTGCAAAGAACCGTAACCTCACCTTATATATATATATATATATATATATAGAGAGAGAGAGAGAGAGAGAGTTAGACTATTGTGAAAACGTTTGTATTTCGAGTCCAAATGCATATGGCTCAAATTTTATCGTAATATGTTCGAAATTCAAAATTATCATTCTCATTAAATTCTTCATATTAAAATATCGAGGGATACAAAAATTTAGGATATTTCGAGTTTTCTAAGTATTTATTGGATTTTTGAAAATCGGCACTAAAATAATAATAAAATATTAAATTGTTGTTGCTGATATTCAAAAATTCAAAATAAATTCTTAGAAAACTCAAAATACCCCAAATTTTTGTATCCCTCAATATTTTGATATGAAGAATTTAATGAGAATGATAATTTTGAATTTCGAACGTATTACATTAAAATTTAAGCCGTATATACTTGAGTTCGAAATGCAAACGTTTTCACAATAATCTAACTATGTATATATGACCGTGCACACAAGTTATCCAACATCCCGAAGATATTAAACACATTCTTTTAAGATTATATAAATCTTTGAGGGAAAATGTTTATGAGGTTGTTTATGTAGCAATCAAAAGCCTTTGAATAAAAACACAACATTATTAGCTATACAGTAATTCCCACAGACAAATACGAAAACCATAATGCATACCAATTTAATACATATCTAGGTTTACAATCCCAAAAACATTAGATTAACAAAAAGGAAAAAAGATCGGACGGTTCTGGTCATCCATGTTGATGTGGCATAGCCAAGGATAGAAGACTTATGTTTAATTATTTCTGAGTATCAATGGCGTTCTACATATAACATACGATCAAGAAGTAATTAGAGATGATTCAGACATAATTAATGTGGAAAAAAACAAGAGGCTAAGTGGGGCTTTATTTATTATTTTTGGCTATAAATTCCCATTAGCTGGGTGCATGTAATTATGTGTCATATGGTAGATCTTTGATTAGAGAGGGACGAGATATTTGATGTTTAGCATGTTAGTCATAATGGCTGCATGTTCATTTAGCACAAAAGAAAACTGTTCTAAACAATTTTACAATATAGTTTGTCAAGGAAAATAGGTAAATTTACTGAAAGGTCACTCAATTTTATATGAAATTTATATTTGATCACTGAATTTTAAATTTATTTATTTTCACTACTAAATTTTAATGTATATCCAAATTTAGTCACTCAGTAAATTTTCTCGATTAAAATTTTAATAATACAGACATGACATCCTGTATATGTTATGTCATATAGTCAATAAAAATTAGCCACATCAATAAATGTCTAGATGAGGTAAGAAAACAAATATTCATTTCTTATCAGTAGAAATGTAACTTTATGTATCTGATTTAAATAATAAACTTTTATTGTCTAACCGTGAGAATATAGAGTCAACATGAAATATGATGTCCGTACTGCTAATACTTTAGATGAAAAATATGACAAAATTAACTAAAATTGAATATAATCAGTGATTTAAAATAAAATAATTTAAAATCCAATAACTGATTCCATATGAAGTTGAATGACATGTCTTAAAATTTAACCTTCCAGTAATCATGTGATTCAAAATCTTGTTGTTATCTGCGGTCTGCGCTTCTGAAGTTAAAAAAAAATCATAAACATTACAAACATTTATATAATTATTTGTATTTATAATATCTGCATCACCACCATCATTATCATTAATATAAAAATATTTTTTTGGCATTGCCAACGTTATCGTAGCAGTTGATATTAAAAGTCACTGTAAGTATACCACTATTATTATTGTGAAGGGATTTAGTGTCATTAGTGGAATTTGATGTTATCAATTAATTTTTAGTTTATATTTTAAAATTTTAAATTCAACATCAATTTTATTTATTTTCATGATAGATGTATGTTCATAATATTTTATGATTTTTGGAGGTCATTTTATACTCGATTAAATGATAATAAAATGAGCGAATATGGTTAATTTTTATGTATTTATTTTGTTATTATTTGATCTAGTATAAAATAATTTCTAAAAATTATAAAATTTGATGAGCATACATTTATTATAAAAAATAAATAAGATAAATGATTTAGATTTGATATTTAAATATTAAAATTTAAAATATAAATTAAAAGCATGTTGATATCTTGATATTATATTATTATATTTTCGTTCCAATATTTTAACTAACATTTACCGAACGGTATTTTCAATTTCTCCAATAATGAAAACAATATTATCGAGATAGCACTATTCTGTTACTATTATATGTTTAATATTTAAAAAGAGATATTCATTGACTTGCTAAATTTTCACTATCTGCCTTGTTTTTGTAAGGAGTGGATACGGAAAGAGAAATACTATCGATGAGTGTTCTAAATAGTATGTTATAGCGTTTTCGAAACTCAAACGCTATACTATACACTTACATTATACTATGCACGTTATTTGGTGCAATAGCGGTGATAGAGAACCGTTATTGCATATAGCGTATAGCGACGTTATCGTATAAATTTTGGATCAAAATTTATTTCTTCTTTGTTATCAGTATTTTGATTTGACCCCGACTTGCATCTTTCTCTTACTTTCTTCTTGGATCCCTTTTTTACCTGAAATAATAACTAAAACTAGACAGTAGGGGTGGATCCATAGAGGGTCAGGGGGCGGCTACCCCCCTGGATTTTAAAAAAAATAATGCTTTTAGGTAATATTTTCGGTAATCCACCCCCTTGAAATTTGTTTTTGCCCCCTTCTTTACCTGAAATAATAATTAAAACTAGACAGTAGGGGTGGATCCATAGAGGGTCAGGGGGTGGCTATCCTCCTGGATTTTGAAAAATAATGCTTTTAGGTAATATTTTCGGTAATCCACCCCCTTGAAATTTGTTTTTGCCCCTTAGATTATCTGAATATTTTTATTGAAAAAAATTTAATATCATGCATAATGAAATAATTATGTAAAAATGTCAAAATATGAAGTTCCATAAAGAAAAACTTTCTTCATCAACTTGATTATCTATTATTTTGAGTTTTATTTTATTGTTATTTTTAATATATAAGCTGTTATTATTTTGATAGTTTTTAATAGGTAAGAATATATATTAAATTATTAAAATTTTTTATTTTGTATCCAATTAGTTAATGAATTTGAATCTGATAAGTTATTACAATCTGATAATTATCCCCTGACCAAAATCATGCATCCGCCCTTGCTAGGCAGTACCTTGAACTTAAGTTATTTAAATCAAATTAACCTAAAAAGTTTTATTTTGAGACTTAATATAATTTAAAATTTAATATTGTAATTAATTCATCATGGATCTTAGTTAATAACAGAACGCGCTTGACAAAAAATGATATCTATTATTTAATTTAGTAATTTATTATATCAAAGATATTTTGAATAGTAGTTTAGAAATTGTACTTGTTCAATTTCAGTATTATCTTTTAATTGATTTTGTGTTATTTATTTATTTATCTCTTTGAATATTTAGATATATATCAGATAACTTTTGCTATAGCACGTTATAACGTGATAACTTTTTTTAAGACTATCACAATGACGCGATAAATCGCTATTTAGAACCTTACTATCTAAATAAGTCAATGTATTATAATTTAGGCTCCCATATTTACTGAAAATAATAATAAATCATTACCACCTTTTAATTCATTTAAGTGGCGACTGGCGAGTGAACAGAAATGGCGTTAACGTCCTTATCAGTTTATTAATTTGCCAATCAGCAGTCTTAATATGATTTTTTTTCGTAGTTCACTACTTATCATTAGAGCAATTGTCTAACACACTCGTAGGCACTGGAGCGAATATTGATGTGACAATTAGTATTTAGTATTTATACACGTAATTTTGAATATTTTCGGAGTAACCAATAGAAGAAATTTCGGGATTATCTCCTTGCTCGGCCTGCTCACTCCCACTTGCATTTCTTTACAACGGAGATGCCACAGGTTTAAAGTTAAATAAGAGACGTATAACAGTCCCAAAATTGAAAAGCACGCACACCGAGCAATCCTCTCCCCCCTCTTTCTTTTTCTTTAGGGGGCGATGCACCTTTACGATCTCTCTTCTCATTTTTCATGAATTCTCCCTCGCATCCAACAAAAAATTCCAGTATGTCAATCTGGTCTGAAGGATTCCTCAACAACTGGCTCTCCACAAAGACCTCCATTTTCGGCCTCCGCCTCTGGGTCGTGATCGGGATTCTTGTTGGCGCCGCGATTGTTCTTGTTCTCTTTCTCCTTTCTCTTTTCTTCACCTCTCGCCGCCGCTCCCCTCGCCGGCGACTATCCTCCTCCGCTGGCCCCAGCTCAAGCAAGCCTCTCAAGCTCCACCTCCGTGACCGGACTCCTCCAGTGTCGAAAGATATCCGAGAGATTGTGCAACAAAATGCTTCCTATCAGTTGCCCCTGCCTGAGGTGCAGATCGACATTGGAAAGACAGATCACCGGGTGGTGCTGGGCGGAGACCGACGGACGGTGGCGGAGCCTCCTCCTGCTCAGTCAGGTTCGACAACTGGTACTACCAGTGGGGAGAGCCGAGCTGCTGGGGATGGGACTGGCACTCCAGCCAAGACACCAGAGGTTTCACATCTTGGATGGGGCCATTGGTTAGTACTTACTAATATGGATAGTAACCACTTTTTAATTCTATTGTTCTTTTTTGTGATGGGCAGGGTGGCTAACTTGACCAATTTTACTGCCGTCATTTTTAAAAATAATAATATAATTAATTATATTTTAATATTAAATATTATGTAATCCTATTTTTAATAATAAGTTTCACTGGCTCTTTATGCAGAGAAACTACTCATGCGTCTTTTTTTTGTGTGTGCAACACCACTGTTTTTCTTTTTCTTTTATTTTGTGCAACACCACTTACAGTGAAGGTTTTGTTTTGCAAATGCATTTTTTCAAACTTACTCTCATCGGCGCTGTTGTATTTTTTAAAAAAGTAACTGAAAAAAATATTTGAAAAGACGTGCAGTGATGCATTTGTAAAACGTTAATTCGACTAACGTATTTGTAAAATGTCACTATCATCATCGGCGACCTGTCATTTATATTATTAAAATTTTGATTAAATAATGTTTTTTTTATTAAAATTAGGAATTAAATAATTTTTATTATAAAAATCACGGATTTTACTGTGTTGTTCTGTGGGGTTTCTTTTTTTTAACTTGAATAATGTGGGAATAAGAATTTGTTTCTAATTTTATAGGTACACATTAAGAGAGTTGGAGGAGGCGACCAACGGACTGGCTGAGGAGAATGTGATCGGAGAGGGAGGATATGGGATTGTTTATCGGGGAGTGTTTGCTGATCAAACCATTGTTGCTGTTAAAAATTTGCTTAACAATAGGTATCTGTTACCTCCCTTGACTAATTATTTTGAAGCAATGAATTTAGAAATGTCTGATTTTTGTTAGAAGTAGGTCCAACTTGTTCTTTAAATTAATATATGACCTTTTTACTATCTGGTGATTACTTTAGTATAGCTTTTGGTACCTAATACAATGGCATTTATGATATTTGGTTCTACAAATTTGCTAATTTGATTATATTCTTTTTTCTTATCTCATCCGTTTGGTCAAATTTTATAACACGGAGTTGGTGCTTTTGTGGTTATGGTGTATTCCACTCCTCCCATTGTCTTCCTAACCATAATTTATTGCCATCCTGTGGTATCTGTCGTGATAAGTTTTAAAGTTTGTTCTAGGCACATTATTGTTGATCAACTCATGACTTCAGTGGTGGAACTTGAATTATAATTTTGATGTGCCTTTTCCTTAAAGGAACTTAAGGAAAATTACTAGTAATTATTCGATACATGTTCTTTTCCTAGGGGTCAGGCAGAAAAGGAGTTTAAAGTGGAGGTGGAGGCTATTGGTCGTGTTAGGCACAAAAATCTTGTCAGATTACTTGGATACTGTGTAGAAGGGGCTTATAGGTTGATTTATCTACTTGTGCTTTACTTTCTTATGTTTGTAAATAATCTAAAAAGTTTTTTATTCTTCTATTATTAATTTTTTTCTTCTATAAACGTCTGTAGGATGCTTGTTTATGAGTATGTAGACAATGGCAATTTAGATCAGTGGTTGCATGGTGATGTTGGTGAAACAAGTCCATTAACTTGGGAAATTAGGTTGAATATTATCCTCGGAACTGCTAAAGGGTGAGTACTTGATTTTACTTGTCTTGTTTTTCTAAATTTGCTATTTCTAGTTTTTGTATTTGCTGGCAATCTGCATGAGCAAATTTGAAGCTTTAGAAATAGCTTTATAATATGTTTTGTTAGAAATCGAAAAAAAAATCATGTAAGCTAATGTTAATGTAGGAAAATCTCTGTATTCTAGTTATACCAAGATTTTAAGGATCTCTTATCCAATAAAATTGGATCTTTATCTTTCAAACTATCCTTGATTGGCGTTAAGTCTCTCTCTAAGAACTCTTAAGATAAAACCACCTAACTAATGCAAGGTATAAAGTAGTGTTGAAGTAAGCAAATGTACTTCAGACCCAAGTTATCGTACAGTTACTTTGTATGCACTCATTCAGTGCATGGATGATGGCACCTTAAAGAGAAGAAAATGAAAAAAAAATATCACCTGAAACAACAAGGCATCTTCAATTAATTTAATTGCTTGTACTCTCTCTAGTTGTATGTGATGATTTTAAATGTAGAATTAATTTGAAATATATGTTTTTCAAGGCTAGCATACCTCCATGAGGGGCTTGAACCGAAGGTTGTACATCGTGATGTGAAAACTAGCAATATACTTCTTGATCGACAATGGAACCCAAAAGTTTCAGATTTTGGGCTTGCCAAATTATTGTGTTCCGAGAGGAGCTATGTCACAACACGTGTCATGGGTACATTTGGGTAAGTTCCAGATTTGGTTGTAATATTACAAGCATTTTCTTTGTTAGCTACTAAGGATTTTGAATAATTTATACTAATGTGTTGTAGGTATGTGGCTCCTGAGTATGCTAGCACCGGCATGCTTAATGAGAGAAGTGATGTTTACAGTTTTGGTGTTCTTATAATGGAAATAATTACTGGCAGATCTCCTGTGGACTATTCAAGACCACCTAGCGAGGTTTATAGTTAAAAACTTCAAATTGTATCAAAATTAGATTTCTTGCCTGGTATAGGTCTCCACACACCAGCTATAGAAACATAAAGAGCTCCCAAAATACTTCATTTTTGGATTCTTGTTATTAAAATTAGTTGCCCTTCACATGGGTAATCACTATTGAGGTATGGTACTTTTGGTGACAGTGCAAGCCAGCTCATTCTGGACTATCATACACTAGATCTTTGTGTGAACTTCCTAGAAGAAAAACATAATTGATATTTGATACCTTTACTAATGTATTTTGTGTTATCAGGTGAATTTGATAGAGTGGCTGAAGAATATGGTGGCAGAGAGAAAGGCTGAACTGGTGGTGGATCCAAAAATAGCAGAGAAGCCATCTTCAAAGGCACTTAAACGAGTACTTCTTGTGGCATTGCGATGTGTTGACCCGGATGGTCACAAGAGACCCAAAATGGGGCATGTTATCCACATGCTAGAAATGGATGACCTGCTTATCAAAGACGTATGTGATTTCATTAGTAATAGGTTTCTTGTAAAATGAGAAATGTCATGTGCACTGACAAAATGGTACGAGATATCACATACGTAATTATGGCCTACTAAAATATGAGATTATATATTTTTTTAACCTTTTTAAGAGATGACCAGACTAACGGTAGTTTTCCTTTTACTAAAATTAAGGGATTAGTTGGAGTTCTTTTATATTTGAAAAAAGATTAATATTTTGTAAAAAAAAAGAAAAGGGGTAATTTTTGGTAGGATTAAAACTTCCAACTTCCAATTAATTCAAGGTAGGATCAAACTTCTAAATTAATGAAATTACGACGCCCTTGTGTTGGCTGGTATTAGAATGATTGTTGATATTGACAGTATGTTTAAATTTTTTACAGGAAAGAAAAATGGGACGAGATGTATCTTCCATCTCATCAAATCAGTGCAGCAGTAACGAAGGGAACTTCAGAAATCGTGACAACCAAACAATGTGGAGGTAGATTATATCGGGTAGCTAGGGTTAATGGGTTTGAGCTTTGTACCATATTTGTTTTATCATACTGATTAAATTATTTTCCTTTATTTGCTGCCTCTAATGTCATTTTAGAAATGGGTGTTTTCTCGATTAGTCCTTGTGTAAAAATTATTATGTGATATATAATTATATCTATAGTCGACAGGGAAAGAAGAATTAAAATTATGGACCATTCCCTAGATCTGGCTTTGGTTGTAGGTGCCATTGATTTATCTAGCGGAAAAAAGAAACCACATTCTGTCATGCATATCTAATGGTTCCTAGTGATAAAGGCACAATTATTGTGCTAGTCACGTGCCACGTGAAATGGCTCACAACAGGTTGTTAAGAGGTTTTCTTTATTAAAAGACAGCTTTGTTGACGTACTTAGGTCGTTAATTGCTAGATTTAATGGTTTTGAGACAATAGCTTGGTACGGAGCCGAATTTTCTGATAAAATTTGCAATAGATGTTTTAGTTGAGTACGAGTAGCCTCCAGCCATAATGTTTTTTTTGTTTTGTTTTAATATAATGTAACTTGTATATAGACATGACTTTTAGCTTTCTTTTATCAACACTTAGACCATTAAGGCATCTTATGCAATGATTATTTTTCATTTCTTTTGTTTATTAAAATGTTCTCTTAGTAAGATAAGCCAATACCTGCAAGTCAAATATTCTTTACAAATTACGTTAGTTAATTATTCTTGTAGGGAAAGATTTTTCTCTTTTTCTTTTTTTTCAACTTCTATGCATTCTTGGAAGATGTGAGCCTTCGGTGTTTACAATGTGTTATATATAACATGGTCAAACTGCATTACATGAAATTGGAATCTGGGAATTTTGATGCTTGCCAAATTTCCTGCGAAGTCGTATAGTATCTTAAACAAGTGGATAACAATAAAACCTAAGATGCTTCTCTGGTTCACTTCATATGCACATCAGTTTATTTAAATCTTGACCAGTTTCATAAATAGACAGAAGTTCATTTTCAGTTGGCTTTCAGAACCAAAAACAATTGAAACACAAAATAAAATAAAAAAGAAGAAGAAGTGCGAAAAAATGGAATTTTTTTTGAAAAAAAAATCGTTACAAATGATAAAATACAATAGTTAATTCAGATAAGTAATAGTAGTGATTAGAATTGTATTCTGTTTCAACTGATATTGACAGGTTGATTGTGAAGAAAAATTGCAAGTTAGGGCAAGCAAGAAAATTAGAAGGTTTTAGAGATCATATGAACTGTTGAATTTGTTTATCTTCAATCATTTTGGTATTATCTACTCCAATCCGGGTCATGGAAGAAACTAATACTCTTTTATATTTCTTCTTTAGTGACTTAAGCAGGTTTTAATAATTTCTGATGAACCTAGATACCGGGTGTGGTATCAAACAAACATTATTTAGTAATAAAATAGTTGGAATATCCACTTTTTGTGGGAAAAAAACTTTCATTTACAATTCAAGTGAAATTATATAAGTTTTTAAGATAAGCGTGAATTTTATTAAAATTTGAATTCGTGCAGGATTATATGTATTTATTTATTTCTTACACTGACTTTGTACATTACTACATTTTATTGGTTGACGAGCATGCGAAGCGTCTCAGTCAAGATCACATGATTCTTAATCTTTTGCAATACATTTGTTGTTCATACCTTATTTCTGTAATTCTGTGTCAAAGACGGGATTTTAAATTTGAAATGGTTAGTGGTATTAAAAATATAAGAAAATGGTTAGGAGGACATTTCAGGTTTCAACGGCTAGGTGGCGCCTTGTTTTCAAATTCAATTTTTTTTTTTTTCTGATAGAAGAACAGGTCTCTATCTGATTTCTCTATCTATAGCCCAGTAAATAGGCTTAAAAGAATTTAAAATTAGGTGTGCAAACTGATCGGATATTACATATCCGGATAATAGCGGATACAAATATTTTCGGATATGAATTTGAATATAGACAAATTTTTGTTAGATATGAATACGGTTTTTAATTTGAAATTGAATACGGATAATTATTCGAATTAGGATATTTTTGAAATTTGGATATCTGAATAAAAGGTCATTATATCTTTTTCAATTATATTTTTAATGTAGATTATAAGTTCAATTAAATTTATATATAATTTGTCCTTATATTTTATTTTTAATAGTTTTTTTTGATACATTTTAATTAATATTTTAGTTTTTATAGTTTTTAACAACTAATTTGTAATGATAATTATTGATTAAATAATTAATGATATAATAATGATTAATAATTAAAATTTTATAATAATATAACTTTTATAATTAGTGATCTATCATGAAAATATTATATAATTATTTTTAATTATGTATATTATATATTTATATATTACCTAATTCGTATTTGTATCCGTTTAATATCTAATCTTTATTTTTATCCGGAATTATCCATATTTGTATTTTCATATTTGAAAAATTAAAACAAATACAAAAATAGTTTTAAACAAATATGAAAATAGTTTTGACCACTATCCAATTTTATCTGATCTGTTTACAACCATATGTGTATCACCTACAATGCAGCACACACGACAACCCTCAGATTCAAAAGATTCCTTTAAAATCGTTGAATTATGAATTTTCACACGGATCAAACAACCTTAAAATCACGCTCCACACTGCAGCGTGATAGACGATAAAAATTTATTCACACCCCTACTTAAAATGAGACGGTGGCTGCTGGGAATCAGAATTCTTGCCGTCGGCTGCTGCCTGCATACCGTGCAGCGCTGGCTCGTCCATCCGAACACATCAAGATTGGTGTCAACTCCAATCTCAAAGATCGTTGCATGTCCAAACTCCAAAGTGGCAAGGCTACCGCAGCATGCTGCGGTGTGGTTAGGGCTGCAAATGAGTCGAGTTCGAGTGAGTCGAGTTTAGCTCAAATTCGGCTCATGAAAATTCGAGTCGAGTTGAGTCGAGCTCGTGAAATGTTTCGAGCTGAAAAGTCTAGCTCAAGCTCGGCTCGTTACTATTCGAGCTAGCTCATGAGCCAATATATGTATGTTGACTCAGTTTGATATTTATATTTAGTATATCTATAAACTACAAATTTGATATATCTAAAAAATAATACATGAATTAGTACAAAATTGATATATCAACAAATTATATTTTTATCAAAATCTTTGCTGCATTAATTTAAATTGATGGACCAATAAAAAAACTATCAATACGGATATATAAGCCATGTCACGAGCGAGTATAAGAAGTCGTTAAGCCGCTGAGATTATAAGATAATGAGAGATAATGAGATATGAATTATCATATTAAAGTTTAGCATAAAAAACATATAAATTATTATTATTCGAGTCAAGTCACGATCCAAGTCAATCCCAACTTAAACTCAATTCATTTAATTATTGAATTAGATTAGTTCGAATCAAATTAATTTAAATCAAATTAGTTTGAATTTGAGCCTGATCCTTTTTGTGCAGCCGTAGGTGTGGTAGATAGGCA
>CAXKVV010001922.1:0-31447 GCA_964058805.1 Schoenoplectus triqueter
TCAAGAGAGATGAATGTTGCTGCAAGATAATTGGAAAAGCCTTAAGAATATTTAAAGTTATATGTTGTAAGATATTAATTTATTAATTTTGAGTCTATATAGTCAAATAACAACGATTCATTAGTTGTTATAAGAGTTCATCTTGTCCACTCAAAATTTTTTAAGGCAAAAAGATTTATAAAATTACCATAGTATATTATTGTTTAATGGCTAGAAAATATTGAATAATTTGAGCAGTTACAATAGTTCACTCAACTGTTATAATACCTTTGTAGTTAGATAAATTTATCAGAGCTCAAGAAATAGTTGGTCAACACAATCCAAACATTATAACGATTCTTTCAAACATGACTATGTTTTTGTTACACTTAATAATTTCTTTAATTTTATTATTTTGTAAAACATTATTAAATTTAATAAGTTTTCTTTAAGACTTGATTGTAGGATCCTAAAAAGCTTTAAGGAAATGAAGAAAAAAATGATTAAAATCAGTTCAGAGACTTATATAAAGATATATGATCAGATCTCATGTAAAGATATAATTTAAAATCTTATATTCTTTATAATTGTATAAGGAAAAACTCACCGCCGTAGAAAAACATTATAATGATTTACCAATCGTTATAACGATTCAATACACATACTAAAAAATATTTTAAGTTTTCTGTGAGCAGAGATGAGCCAAAATTAACATAATATATCGTTAGATAACGCTTTGTCAAGCATTCAACACTTCATAAAATGTATAACGATTTAGTGAATCATTATAACATTTCTGAAGATCAGTAGACTTGTCAGAAGGTTGGTCAAATAGTCAAAACATTGGTAACGTTCTGTAAAGCGTTCAACGTTTCCCTCTATCGTTATAACGGTTCATCATATTCATTCCTGAACTGTTATAACATTATTTAAAATTCTGACAAGGGGTATTCTTGGAAACTCAAGATTCACTATACATAAACGTTATAACGATTGGTGAATCATTATAACGTTTTCCCTGCGCAAGAATACCAGTTCTCTCTGTTTAAGTGTTTATTTATGGTAATACTCTGTGATTATGTCAATAATTCAAAACTTTCAAAATCTCGAGCAACCCAGAGCATTCATCTTACAACAAACAAAGAGCCCATACATTCTTTCTTACAAATTATAAGAAACAAAAATCTTGAATTAGTCAAATCTAGTAGAATTCTTGTACAATTTTCTGATTAGTGAATTGCACATCTTTGAATTTTGGCTCAATTTTCTCTTCAACATTGTTGCTATATTTTTTAGCCTTGAATGCTCTTTAGTTGTTTTTTTTGTAGTTTTTATTTTTCTTTCACTTGCATTGTGAAGAAGCTAAAACTTCTTAATTGTAATATTTTTTTAAAAATAAAGCGGCATCCCATTAGTGGGGTGAGACCTAGAGATATAAATTTCTATAACCGACCCCGTTAACATTTTGAGTTTTCTTTAAAATTTCAGCACTTGACTAACTTAGTATAAAAGTGTCATTTCGGTAAATACCATCTATCTTTATTATAGTACATCAGTTTCTGTCAAGCATTATAACATGTTATCTTTTCTTTATAAATTATTATAATGGTTGAAAAAGTTTCTTAAGGACTAAAAAGAGCACTCTTGGCAGATCATAATTAAGATTAATTTCCAAACATTATAATGGTTCAAGAATCGTTAGTAACAGTTTATCTGCCTAACAGACAAGTGATATTTATAAAAGAATTATTTCATAACTGATTCTTTAACCAAACTCTCATAATCCTTAGCAATCAAAAAGAGCCCAATATAGCACACATTCTTCCTTGCAAGGAACACAGTAAAAAAACTCAAAACTAATAAATCATAGTCAAATTTAAAGTTGAAGATCTCCTTTTTTTTTTTTTCCTTTTGAGCCATTATTGTGCTCTAATCTTTTGCTCATCTTTGAGTCTTGAGTGCCCACTATTTTGTTGATATATTCTCAACTTGGACTCCTCTTTTATTAGCCTTTTATAAATGAGTCAAGTTCGTACATTTAGTTATATTGCTTTTATTGTCAATATATCGACACTCCCTTCGTGAAGTGAGACTTGGAGACGTAGGTTTTACATCAAACTCCGTTAAAATTATATGTTCTTATTTCTAGTAATTTATTTTGCACTCTTATGAAATCTTTCATAGGTTATTGATTCGCTACATTCTCTTAGTGATTGATTTCATAAATTGGATTTGTTGAAACTTTTATTAAGTTGTTGATCACTCTCTATTCTCTAAATTATTTTTGATAACTTGATCTTGAATTTCTCTTTCGTGTACTTAATTGACTTGATCATTTGCTTAGATTCTTAATTAATATCATCTTAAACTTACTTATTTTCAGTATAGTCTAATTTCATTCATTATGAACATCAATTTTGTTATTTTGCACTTTATTTTTTTATTATTCATGTTAATTATATTATATTGCAAATTATTCTGTTAGATTATATTTAATTTCTTTCATTATACACATTAATTATGATATTGTAAATTTATTTTGTTATTTTGCACATTTTTATTACTTTATTATACTTCGATTAGTTGCATGTAATTTTGTTCTCTCACTCACTTGTTCAAGTTATATACAACATAATAAAAATAATAAGGATAATAAAAAAATAATGCGCATAATAAAAATAATGTGAAATGTAATAAAAATAATGTGCATAATAGAATAATTAACATGCATAATAAAGAATAATGTCATGACAAAAAGTTAAGTGCAATATAACATAATAATGTGTAGCAAAAAATAGTTAATGTAATAATAAAAAATATATGCAATATAATAAAAATATTGTGCAATAAAAAATTAATGTGCATAATAAAAAATAATATATAACGCAACATTAATAGTGTGCAACCTGACATAATTAATATGAATAATAAAAAATGGATGCAATCTAACAAAAATAATATACAACATTATATAATTAACATGCATAATACAAAAAGAAAAGAGCATGATTGAGAGATATGTGAATCGGTCACGAACTGGATCTGATCTAGAACAAAAAAGCAAGTGCACGATCTAGAAAAAAAAAAACTCAAACAAGATGCATAATATAAGAAATAAGGTGAATAATTCATTGAGGTGCATAATACAGGAGATAATGTGCTTTAATACAAGAGATGCATAATTCATGAAACGATGCCTGATCTGATGACATCGATTATTCGATTGTGGTATCCGCCGAACATTTTCTTTGTATTATGCCTACGTTGAGAATTGAGAATTGGAGACCAACTATATTACAATCATGTGATTTTCTTTTTTTCTGAAAATTGCTACATAATTACAATTCTTTTTTTCGATGAAATTACATTCCAGTTTGAAAGCTCAAGGCTTTAGTAATTTTAGAAAATTTTAATCTCAAAAATATTTTTTACAATTTGTCTAAAAGAAATATAGAAAAGAGAGTTTTTTTTCGATTTTTTTTCTTTTACCAGAGGTCTTGACCATATGTATGTGGCTCCACTTTGATCTTAAATTTTCAATCACAATGAACATGCTTTGATCTAAGATTTGATTTCTCATTTTCAAACCTTATAACTTTGATTGGATAATTGTTTATCTAAACTTATTTCTCTACATGACAATTTTCATGAGGAGGTAGCACATAACAGATAAGCATGCTTTCAAAATTGGTTACCTGTACTGGTGGGCTGCAACATTCGTCACACTATCCTCTGCACATACACCCAAAAGAAAATTAATTTTATATTAACAATCCTCCAAGCCGCTTACAAATGGCCTCATTTATACAGGTTGTGTTACATTGGACTATCGTGGGACCACCTTTATTCCCTTTCTTTTTTGCCCTCTCTAGTTCCCTCTACAAACTAAATTCCCTCCTCTTCCCCATTATATAAACATTCACTTACCCACATAGCAGAGCAAGATATACAGAGTCACTTTGTGTGTGTGAGAGAGAGGTACATAAAAATGGAGAAGCCCCAAATCTTTTGCTCAGTAGTTGTGTTGCTAGTTTTAGCACCAAACCTAGCAACTGCACAGTTGAAACAGAATTACTATGCTAACATATGCCCGAATGTCGAGTCGATTGTGCGCTCGACCGTGTCACAAAAGCTGCAATCCAGCTTCGCGGCAGCTGCCGGCACTCTGCGCATGTTCTTCCACGACTGTTTTGTCCGGGTATTTTGCAAGAATATTAAACATTATTTATGTATTGTGTGTTTGTGCATTTAGCATTCATTTCAAACCTTCAAATTAAGTGAAAAATATGCCTCAAATTAATTAACATTCATGATTTTCTTTCTTGTGTGAAGGGCTGTGATGCATCGGTGCTGTTATCGGCACCAAATGGAGATGACGAGCACAACGCAGGTGCCGACGTGACGCTCTCGGCAGATGCTCTGGACCTGGTAAACAAGATTAAAGCGGCCATTGACAGCAACTCTCAGTGTACCAACAAGGTCTCCTGCGCTGACATTCTGGCCATGGCAGCTAGAGATGTGGTTTCACTTGTGAGTACACCTACTTCCTTTTAATTACTTGTTACACTGCATGCACTGACATAACTATTTCTTAATTTGTTAGTGATTTCACTTATGTTACATGCGACATAGATTAGGTTGCCTTTTTACCAAATTATATGCTTTCCGTTCTCTGAATTTATTAATTTTAGTTATGTTTAACAGTTAATTCAAATTGTGGTTATAGTTTGTATGCATGCATGTGCTATTGTTGGTGTTAAACTGTTAATGGTACATGCGAATATGCGATTTTAATTGGAAAATCTTATCGATTCAAAAAACTTTTTAAATGATAACTCGTAACATTCACATTCGCATGTGGAAGCGTTCGAATTGGACCATTTTTTGGGCTCATAAGTCATATCTAATTTGACAGCTAATAACGGGGTTCGACCCCATGCGTCGGATACGCGGCAATAGTCTTAATCACTTTTCGGCTCAGCTTTTATCATTTACTTTCTCCAGTTATTTACAAACGGAGATATCCATGGTTTAATTGAAAGAAGATTATTACATCTATGGTACATATAAAACTAACACCAAAACCGTGTAAAAAGTGTGATTGCAATAATAAAAGGGATTATATATTTCTGTCTTCTTACTTCCGTATAAAATAAAAGTTGGTACGTTGGAAACCGTTGGCAATAAATATGTTCTTGCCGAAAAGAAACTAAAAGAAATTAATTGAAGTTTGACTTAAAAAATAAAAAATGCATGCAGCCATTCAATAAAATTCAAGGGGTCACGCATGGGCGGATCCAAGATAGACGTCATCCGGCACTCGAGCATCTCTCAGTTTACTGAAAAATAAAAATTATATAGTAAAAAATAAATTTTCTTTTGATCCAAATATTTTATTTATTTAAACCAAACACCTCTATCGATTTTTTCTCTGGCTGGGGCGTGACGACAAACTAAGATCATAAATGTGACCAAGGATAGTTCCAACATAACAATTATTTCTCCATTTAATATGAGAAAGGAGAAGAAAAGTGCCGCCTTTTGTACGGCCTGCAATTCTGTGTAAATGTAAAGGATACTGGGTACAGCAAGAATTTAGCTGGCCTCACGGACCTTTTTTCCCACAACCGAAATATTATTTTTTTTAAAAAAAAAATTAAGGTTTCAAACAAATAATATGGAGCATTAGCTGGACATGTGTGCTAGGTATGCATTAATTGCCCTGCTCTACCTCTGCTGTTAGATTGCAATCTTTGGAGTATTCTGGTTTTCTCCAGAGCTAGCTGTAGATAGTAAGTTCATTTTGATTGAAACGTTTCTCATATTCTTTTGAGGCATTAATTTGAATATTATCAGCTAAATTTTAAAAGTATAACAAAATTGTTACAATTTTTTAAGTAATATCCCTGTCTTTGGTTGCTTTCACTACCATTTTAACAACTGTATCATAATCATGTGAACTTCATCAGTAAATGAATAAACTCTTGAAGCAGTGAAGCTTAAACTGCATGTAATTTTTACTTAATTGTCATGTATATATTTAATATATCAATATCATGCGCTGATACTCCAGGAGTTGGCTTCTAGCAATTGTTCATTTGTGTATTTAAGTACTAACAGTAATTATTTTGTCTCCAATTGGCAGACCGGAGGGCCATCTTACCCGGTTGAGCTCGGCCGCCTCGATGGGAGGGTGTCGACACGGGCCATAGTGAAGTACAGCCTGCCTGGCCCAAGTTTCAACTTAGATCAGTTGAACTCTTTGTTCTTTGCAAATGGACTCAGTCAGACCGACATGATCGCTCTTTCTGGTACGCCATTGATACTCTGTTAAACTATTTCCTGATTGCATATAGTTGTTGTTGATTTAATCATTAGTCATGGTATTAGTTCATATACTGTAGGAATTTCGATGTTATTTGCTAATTTATTACGTACAATACAATTTCTCCATGTAGCCCCTTACATGACTGACATTTTGAAGTGGTATTTTTGGGTCCCAAATGTTTGTTTGGTAAGGGACAATCAAGGGGTTAAAATCTATTGACACTGTAAAATGTTCCAATTACTCTGAATTTGGATGGTTGAATATAGTTATACAAGGGATAACATATATACCAGGTGCATGGACGTGTAACCAACAAGAATATAATCATATTCGGAATGGATAAAAAATTGATATGAAAAACAAAAAAATTAAAATTTTCGAATTTACACATGTGCTAGAAGTGAAAGTAAAATAATTAAGGGGTCAATTAGCTATTAGTCAGTATCAACTAAACAAGAATTACTGGTATGATTTGAACCAGCTGTATTTTTGTCGGTGGATCCTCCAATTTATTGGAAAATTATACCCAACTGTACTTTCTCTTCTTATTGCTCCTCGAGGGGTACCTTTTACAGGACAAAGGTGGGCCTACCATCGCTTGTCTAATGATAAAAAAAATGTAACTGTAAATTGTCTTATATTATTTCATAGCCCGTTGTACTCTTCTGTTCCATTTTGACCCATACCTCAACAACAGTATTCCCAAATTTGTTGAACACAAGAGTCGTATCTTAGAAAGTTTTTCAATTTAGTGCCAGAATAGTATTTTTTTTGAAGAAGGCCAGAATAGTATATTAGTATTTAAATATGAGAGTAATTCTAGTGTACATTCAACTTTTATGCTACATCCAATGTTTATGGTACATCTTTTTAAAAAATATTATTCAAATGAAAAATGAAAAATAATAGAATGCATTTATAATGATTTAGATAGATTGTATTTAAAATTTTAGTCAATTTGAAGAAGTTATTGTCTTTCATCATATAATTTTTAAATTTTGATGGCGGAGTTCAATGGAATTTTGATGAATAATTAGTTAATTTTTAAATTATTTCAAATTTGATATACATTCTATTTAAGACGTTAAAAACATATCTATGATTTGAGATTTATCATTTGAATAATATTTTAAAAATATATATATCATAAACATTGGATGTATAAAAGTTAGATATACACTATAATTACTCTTTAAATATTCATTCGTCTCCTCATCATTTCTTTTGTAACAAATTAACCAATATATATATATTTCTTTGATGTTTAGGTGCCCACACCATTGGTGTAACCCATTGCAACAAATTTATCCGTCGGATCTACACATTCAAGAAGCCGCCACAATCAAAGGCACAGTGGAATCCACCGATGAACCTCTGGTTCTTGCGGCAGTTGCGCAAGACATGCCCGATAAATTCCAGCCAATCAGCGGTTGCAATGCTCGACAACCAAACCCCGTTCAAATTTGACAATGCCTACTACCAGAATTTGCAACAGTTGAAGGGTATTCTGGCTTCAGATCAGATTTTGTTCAGTGACAGGAGGTCCAGAGCAACCGTAAACTGGTTTGCATCGAATCAGACTGCCTTTTTTGAATCGTTCATGTCTGCCATGACTAAGCTCGGTCGGGTCGGTGTGAAGACCAGAAGTGACGGAGAGATTCGACGAGTATGCACTGCTGTGAATTAGGTTTGGGTATGCCTGTGATTTGTGTAGTTGATAAAATTTTTTTCCTGTGGAAAGTATATTCATATTTTGTTCCTATTCTTGGTTGATTGTGACAAGTTATCGTCTCGATAGCACAGCTTGTGTATCATATATATACTTTGTCTTCGATCCAATATATATACAAATTAAAGTGAATGAAATTGATTTTGCTTTTTGTAAAGAGATTACTGGGTATAAGTTATGTTCTGTGTAGATGTTAACAACTTACTCGTTACTTTTAGTTTCTTTTTTTAACTAAAATTAGGATAATATTTTGATTTAATCTTCAAATTCTTTATCTTGCGTCATCGCTATATATATATATATACATGCCAGCTAGCAGCACATATATCAGGGATCACTTGATAATGGATTATTTTGACAATTGATAATTATACTCTAAATAAATTAAAAATAAATGTTAAAATATAAAAAAATATATATATCTTGAAATAATAAATCGATAACCTTTTAAATGATAACTAAACTGTATAAAATTTAAACTCTATCAATCCATAAGTTGAAATATCTATAAACTTCTTCATTTATAAGATTTTATTTTTAGTTTATTTAGAGTGACATCAAGATAGGGGTGTCAATGAGTCGGGTCGGGTTCGGATCGGATCATATTATTTTATTATTTTTTAATCTGATCCGAACCTAACCCGATTAAATTCGGATCAAAAATTTTTGATCCATACCCGACCCAATCCGATCCGTGTAAAATAATTAAATATTTATTAATTATTTTTATATAATTTTAAGTAATTAGATATTAATTAATTTATAATTAATCTTAATTAGTGTATAATTAAGTTTTAATTAGTATTAAATCATAAAATTACTTTAAAAAATATAATTAATAGGGTCAGGTCGGTTTGACCCAAACCCGACCCGACCCGATTTGGATCAAAAAAATCAAACTCATACCCAACCCATTTATTTTCGGATCATGTCAAGTCAGACCAATAATTGACACCCCTACATCAAGATCGTCAAAATAACCCATTGGCGAGTGATCCTTTTCATCACAAAAATATTGTATCTGAATAATTTTATTAATTATCTTTAATAAATTTTATTTTTCTTGATATAGTATCTATAAAATTGAATTAATTATCTTTAATATCTTAATATATATCATTAATATTTTGATGGTTCAAACTATATCATTTCAATAAAAAAGTTATTTGAAATTGTATGGAAGTCAGGGAGTGTTAAGGAATATTGTATGGAAGTCATGTGAGTGAGGTGTATGTATTGTGAAATTGTATGAAAATGATATGAGTAGCCATCATTACAATTAAAATTATCGTCGTGTAGACTTTCAAAATTGTAATTATAGCGGCTAAGATTTTAATTTACCCCAAAATTTTTGTAATCGTGATTGCCTTTTCAACAGGAGAAGATATGTGATGTATTAGTTTTAAGTTATAATTGATTATAACGATATATATAAGGAGTTATGAGTTAGAATCTCCATGACAAAAAAAAAAGAGGAGTCGACTCTGGACAAACAAATATATAAGAGAGGGGATCGGTTGACAATGGGTTATTTTGACAATTTTGATAATAGATCTCTAAATAAATTTAAAAAAAATCTTAAAAATGAAAAAAATTATAGATATGTTCTTCTATCTATGGATTGATAGTAATTCAAATTTCATACAATTTTATTATCATTTGATAGTCCATCAAAGATCGTTTAATTGAAACCGTTGTAAATTACATGAAAATTTGATAATCTTTGATGGACTAAAAACGATAATGAAATCATATGAAATTTGAATGACCATCAATTCATAAGTAGAAGAACACATCTATAATTTTTTTTTTCAGATTTTTTTATATTTATTTAGAGATTCATTGTCAACTGATCCCTTCTCAATATATAATAGATTAGTGACACATACGATATGAAATCTAAATTTTCTATGTTGAATATTATATGTTCGAAATTTAATTAATACTTCACCGATAATGAATTGAAAGAAATTTATCTTTATTTCATCTTATTTCATAAAATTAGTGATTAATTATAAACAAATATTTATGAATATTAAATATATGTTTATTAGATTTCAGTCCTTATTATCTAAAAAAAATAAGGACCGCTTGAAGTGCATATTCGTTTTTTTATAATTAAGGTTCTGATCACATTTTTTTACTTTCTTTCTTAAATACGTTTCTTCATAGAAAGCATTATTATTTTTTAATTAAGGAAATGGAGAACATCTAAGAAAGATTCCTGCCTTTTCCTTTTTGCCTTGGTAGTTATCTGTATCTTCACCTATTGATATCCCATCATATCTGTCATAATCAAACTATTTAGGAGGACTTAATGCAACGGTTTTCTTTATTATTTTTAGAAGCTAATCAAACATTTGACAAGTTTCATTTTTTTTATTCTTTTGGCACTTCCCGAAAGTAACATTCAAGAAAATGACAAGTTTCATTTTTTATTCTTTTGCCGACATATTGTGTCCTGTTACTTCCTTTTGCTGTGTTATAAAACATATGTGAAAAATGTTTCGGAATTTTGAAGCAGTATTAATTTTACTGACGAGAAGTGAACCACTGACATTTTTTTTGCAACGACTTAATTTACACTAATTCTGAAGTCATTTAATTATTTTGAGAGGATATAAGTCTATTTTGTATCCGAAGGGGCATAACATGAGGACAAGATACCCCATACTGCAATACACATTAATTTGTGTTATAAATTATGATTTCATTAGAGCTGATAAAACCTTTTGATCAGCGTTCTAGTAGAATAGACGTGTTCTTGTCTTTATGGTACGTAGAGATTCGTGTATTGTTGAGAATTTACTAGTTAATATTAAAAACTGACTTATGATAGAAACTTACATTAGAGATTAGAATGGTGGACCCACTGTTCACATGTTAATAGTTTATCGGATTCAAACTCATTAATTAATTGGATACTAAATAAAAAAATTAATAATTTAATATATATATACTTAACTAATAAAAAATTATTAAAATAATAACATTTTATATATTAAAATAATAATAAAATAAAACTCAAATAATAGCCCCGGAACCACTTGCTCCGCCCGTCTTCACATATCATGCCAAAATAACACATGAAGCTATTTTTTTTTGAGTGACACATGAAGCTATTTTAACCTTGTGTAATTTGTCTGCGTAAATCTCAGCACACATAAACAGCAGAAAAAACGATGCAAGTTGCAATTACATTAATTGTGTTGGTTCACGAGAAAACAAACATGCTTGGAAGTAAGCTATTTTTTATGTTGCATAGGTCTCAGGTGACGAATATAAGTTTGCACTTTTAATTAAAATACCACTGATAACAATACTTGCATCTTACTGCAGCTGGGAACCAGATTTTTGCACATTCTGAATTTCAATGCGTCTCTGTGAGCTGTAGTTCTAAAAAAAATTATAAAATAAACAACAAAATCGAACTCCAATGCGTTATTACCAGCTTAATTAATAACAAAATGGGGCACTATTTCCAATAAAAACAAAAACAGACTATAGTCTATTTAAGAAGTACATCCTCATTACTTTAAAATCTAAAATAGTTGGATGTTTGGATAAAAAAATATATAGTTGGATGTTAAACTTTGAAGTAGTGGTGCACCAGTTAAAAGAAGACACAAATGATTCTTTCATAACTTAGAAGTTAGAACTAAAATGATAATGAATGACACTTAAAGAACTAAATAATACTTCTGAAAATTTTGAGAAGTAAAATAATTTTAAGAACTCTCTGTATTATTTATCCTTTCAGAATTCCTTGAAGCGAATTGTTCTGCCAATATGCCAGCCACATCCAATCGTTATACAAAATGGAGAGGAATAATATTAATTGTCACTATCGTTTGGTCCTTTTTTAGGAAATTAAATTGTTTGGTTCATTGGTTGCACTGCTATATTGCATAGGCATCTTATAACCATAATTATATATTTCTGTGATGTAGATATCAGATATATATCATCCACTCTTTACAACTTCGCTCCACTCAGCTACAAGTGGACCACTCATTAATTTTTTTCAACAACAAAAAAAAATTGTCATCATTATCTTTTCACTGGCTAATGCTAACTATAATGACAGGTCAAGATCTCTCCTTTGCTTTTCTAAAAGGGTACCTAAAACATAATCTCTAAGAAAACGAAGTAGTAGACCTTTATTCCGCACGAAAGAAATAACAAAACCACAACTAGAAATAATAAAATTTACATTTTGCTAAAGAAAGTCTTCAATAAATCCCAAAATTAACTTTGTTTTGATATCCGTGCAAACTGAATCTTGATGTATTTGTAAACCAACTTCTATATATATGAAATGCGCCATTTATGGGAGGATCAGTTATTTTATATTAATAGGCCGGATTCTAGCAACCTCTATTAGACCCAATAAAATTTTGGGCCCAAGAGTTAACTGAAAATTCTATGGATCATGTACGCAGCAAATTCAAGGTGTGTATTGTATACAAATTCAAGATGTGTATTGTAGCCACCTTTGTTCATTGTAAAATTAGCATATTATTCAGTGGTGAGAACACCAAAAACATGTTGGAAACGAAGAAGCTACTCCAATAGTAGCACCACCACTAATAAGGAAAAACAAATTAAGCGATGGAGCATTACTTGTTAATCATTTTCTAAAGATGCAAATGCTTGCCAGCCTAATCTTATAGTACCTTTCCTAGTTATTACCAATTAATGATTGACAGGAATTTCTACCTTATATTTTCTATGCTATAGGAAGAAATGTTCGGTCTACCTGTAACGGTCAAGAATCCCGATTGTAGTGCAATTGCAATGACGGTTCAGAATCTCTCTCCATGCACCATCCAATAACTATAGTAAATCGTCTTAGCTAGAGAAAAGAAAAAAAATAGCCCATAACTGCTTTCAGTTAAAGAAAGAGGAAAAATAGAGAAATGAAGAAAATCCAAAATGTTTTGTTCTTAGTTTTCATTTTCTCTCCGATTGCAGCAGCATTACAATTGAATTACTATGCAAAAACCTGCCCGGATCTTGAAAGCATAGTTCAGGATGTGGTCAGAGAACACATGAATGCATCTTTAAAAGTTGCTCCTTCCACGTTGCGCCTCTTCTTCCATGACTGTTTTATTATGGTAAGCATCTCAGATTATCAGCATTTTTTGTTCTTTACTTACCAGTATATGAATATGTGGTGATTTTGGCATGCAGTAGCTAATCAATTTTACTTTTCTGAAACTCAAAACCAAGAAAATGTAATCAGATTTTGGATTATGATCACAATTGAATGACTTGGATTGGAATCAACTATTTTGATTTGACAATGTTTTCATTCCTAAAATACAAGATAAATTGAAAATTATCCTGGAATACAAGAATTTGTGTTAGAAGTACAAGAAATATAAAAATAAGATAAAAGTATTAGAAATACCGCGATGGAATTCAACTTTTTTTTTAGGTAAGTAGCTAAGTGTCCACATTATCTTTTTGGAACTAAAAAAAATTATCCACGGGGGATTGAACCGTCTTTTAGAAAATAACACAAACACTTAACCAATAGACCAACCCATACTCCAGGCTAAAGCTAATATAATTAGAATAATTTTGGCAAACAAGAATGAATCACTGAAATTAGTTGATTGAGGTGAAGCAGAAACAAATCAGCATGCAACATTTTTGTATTATCTTACAGTTTCTTTGGTGAGAGTACAGAACTCATTATATGCTTATTTCGCTTGTGCTTGAATTGTTGAAGGGATGTGATGCCTCAATCATGATAAAAAGTTCCAAGGGAGATGACGAGCGTCACAGTGCTGATGACATCACACTTTCCAAAGATGCATTTGGCACTATTTTGGCGGTGAAGAAGGCAGTAGATCAAAATCCACAGTGTGTCAACAAGGTTTCCTGTGCCGACATCATGGCCTTGGCTGCAAGAGACTCTGTCACCTTGGTACTGTTTTGTACATTGGTTTAAAATTGAATCTGGATGCATAATATTCATATCCAGGGGAAAGAACATGATTGATCAAGTTTGAAACAAAATTCTTGTGTGACAGAGTGGTGGACCCTCATGGGCAGTAGAACTCGGGAGGTATGATGGAAGAATTTCAACAAAAGAGGGTGTAGTATTTCCTCATCCAGACGATAGCATCGACAAATTGACTCGAATGTTTTCTGACATGGGGCTGGACCAAACCGACATGATTGCTCTTTCAGGTAAGCAAAATTTATCAGCAAGTTTGACACTGAGATTTGAGGGCTATACTGAAAGGCATTTGCAGAACTAATTCAAATTATTGAGTATATTCTTCATCATTTCACGACAGGATGGAACAAACTTACAAGAAAAAAATAGTTTTCGATCAATTAAGCTATACACCAGACTAACTAAGATCATTTGCCATCACTAGGGGCACACACCTTCGGTATTGCGAGATGCAAATACTTCAAGAATCGCATTTATCCAATAGTCGATCCAACCATGAACCAAACTTTCGCAGAAATAATCAGAGAAATGTGTCCTCTGATCACAAGAGATGTCATCAGTGGTGCTTTCCTTGATAATACGACTAAGAGTGAATTCGACAACGCCTACTACAAAAATCTGCAAAGTGGCCAGGGCCTACTAGCATCTGACCAGGCCCTTTACATTGACCGAAGAACGCGAGACAGGGTAAATATGTTTGCATCGAATCAGACTGCATTCTTTGAAGCTTTTACCACAGCCATTATCAAGCTTGGCAGAGTCGGGGTTAAGACCGCCTCAGACGGTGAGATACGTAAGGATTGTAGATTCCCAAATTGAGGGGGGATCGTATTTTTTTGTATAGAGGTGAGGCCAATTATGTATCATGATATAGTTTCTTTGCGTCCATTATTATTCTTCTTCTTCTTCTTTTAAGGACGCAGATTGTGCCTCAAATATGGGTCCCGCGTATTTTAGTTTTTTAGAGGACCCATTCTCCAATTATGGTAGGGAATTGGTGAGATTTGTTGGGGACATTTTACATTTTTTTCTTTTTTAATACTTAACCAGTTCAGGATTTCTGTATTTATGAGAAAGTTCTTTCCTGGCATAAAATGCCCACAGGAAGTCAAAGCCGGGGCTCTTTATGTAACTCGTACGTAATTACTTAATTATTTCAGCCTTAATATTTGTTCTTATATTCTATTTGCAATTTGCTTGATATCCTCATTTTTTTATAAATTTGTTTGGACTCCAGCCGTTCATGCATCTCGATATTCCTGCATAAGATTGAGATGCAGTACATTTTTGTACTAACAAAATATGAAATGTGGTTGCATGAACGTCACTCTTGACCAAATTAACAAATTACAATGGAGCTCAATATAAGTTTCTGCAGACAATCAAAAAAATGTCAACCTCCTCGTTTACACTACTAACATACGCATGATATTACGGCCCTGATTGAATTAAAGCCCAAATTCATCAAAGCTAATATCAACAGGCCATGACATCAGTTAGTTATCTAAGCACGTCAATAGGCCCATGTATACTCAAGTCCAACAACATGATCTACCCAATACCTGATTAGGTATTATTATATATCTCTGCTCCTTATTAAACACATAAATATTCTGATTTTGTAACGTTTCAGATTTTTTGTTAAATTTTTAGAGCTAATATCAGTTATCAGATTGAGTTATTCGTCAAATAATGTTACTATCTCTATGGCTATTTAAGTTGAAGTTATAATTTTCTCTCAATTTTGATTGTTACACGAAATGCTACATATTTTAGGAGTACAATTGCCCTACTTTATTTTATTTATTTCTTAGATGGCATCAATTATGAATTTTAACTTTTCTTAAATTTTTAATGTCAACTTTTCTCTCAATTTTGCATTTATTTTACATTAAATATGTATTCATGAAATTTACATTAATTGTTAAATTATCTTCATTTTATTTTCTTTCTTTTCACATGAAGATATATTTTTTTTATATTTTTAAAAGATATCACCGTAGCAACACATGAACAAGATACAAGTAATATATAGAAATCTTAAATGGGTTGCTATAGTTGGAAACATTAATTAATTTGGTCTGTTAATTTCACATGGCAGTCAAAAGAAGAATATATATATATATATATATATATAGAGAGAGAGAGAGAGTTTATCTATTGTGCTTTCAGTAGCACTTCGGCCGAAATACTATCAATCTAAAATTTAATTTTTCATGCTCAAAATTTCAATTTAAGTAGCTCAATAAAAATTTTATATCATAATCTTATAGAATACAAATTATTATATTGATTGGAGTTAGTTTACTATACTTAATGATTTTTAGAAAGTAAGTATCTATTACACACAAATTTTATTATTTTATTATTATTTTAGGGCTATCTTTTAAAATCATTAAGCATAATAAATTAATTCCAAAAATGATAAAAATTAGTATTCTACAGAAATATGATATAAAAATTTTATTGAGATATTTAAATTAAAATTTCAAGCATGAAAATTAAAATTTGGACTGATAGCGTTTCGGCCAAAGTGCTAGAAGCACAATAGATAAACTATATATATTGGCTACTGTGCTACGCGTAGCTAAACTATATATAATTATTTAAATTTATTATGGAGTCAAATTACTAGCCAAACGCGTGTACTTAACAGTGAATTGCTCGAGAATGATTTGGATACCAAATAGAGCCTATTCATGTTCCTTTTGGATCTTCAAAATATTAACTTTTTTTTTTTGAAAAAAAGACAGTTATATTTTGGTTTTTGCAATGATCCACGATATATATTATATTATATTATATATAGTTGCGGAACCAATTGTCCAGTAGTCTTCTCTTTAATCTAATTCGTTAATTTCAATTGGTCAACTAATTAATCTAGTCATACAATATTATTTCACAACTAATTAAGGAGAAAAATAAATCGGCCATGGTTATATTTGTTAGAAAATGAGATTTCAGATATTTTGAAAGAAAATCGTAAAAAATATAAAAATAAAAATTTGATTGACATGTTATTGAACTTGTATGTTGGTTGTATTTTAAATTTTATACGATCGAAATATTGCTTTCGTGTAAGTTTTACAAGGACTATATAATCAGAGTTGTGCAAATTGTATAAATTTTAAATTGTTCATGATTAACAATCAAACAATACACAAATTATGTAAATTTTGAAACACTACAAATTTAAGTTAAATATCTATAAATTTTATTCCTAAAACTCTATAAAAATTTACTTAAAGAAAAAAAAAATACCATATCAAGATTCACAAATTGTCAAAATAAAGTCACCAAGTGATAACTCCTCATTAGTAAGTAACGTTTGCAAAACATTAGTTCAACAACCTTATAGTCAATGGTTAATTATCATGCAAATAAGGTTATTCTATAATTTTTATCTGATTGTAAATAATGTTTAGTCTAATTTTTTTCACGTCTAAACGCTAATTAACTCAATGATCTTTTTATAAACAATATTAATTGGGTAGCAGAGAGCCAATAATCAATATCAACTAGAGGTAGGAAAAATGGGAAATGATACGGTCGTAGTCAAAAGGTGTCTTCATATTTATCTGCTAAGAAGTAAAAGCTGGGCTTCGCCTTCTACTCTATCCATTCAGTCGTCAACGAGTTTGCTTTAAGATTACGTATGTATTTCCTCCCTGTGATTATTGGTAACGGAATGGATAAAGGATGTGCTTCATTCTACAATACTGCACAAAAGATCTTTATTAACGATTTTAAAAGAGATTTACTATAACGGTTTTGTGACAGTTAACAATGAGGGATTAGAAAAAGTATAAGCAACTGTTAGCAATTGGTAAGCGACTGGACGCTTTTTCCCCCTAATCTTTACTAATGGTTTTGATAGTGATACCGTTAACAATTGTTATATTTTTCGCTGAGGAATTGCTAATGGTTTTCTATTGAAAACTGTTAGTACATATTTGCCGAAAAAACTTTGCTAACGGTTATTACTCTAAAACCATTAGGAAAAAGTTTTTTTTTAATTCTTTTTGGTAAAAGTTTTTAATGAAAAACCGTTAACAAAAAATTCTTATTTTTTAAGTGATTTTTGTTTTCTATGGCCAGCCCATTTCATTGTTAGCCATATATTAATCATAATACAATCATTAGCATAATAAATTCACTACAAATATAGTTCTAACAGAAGAAAATATATCATTTATGTCACATGTACTAAAAATAATAAAAATAACATATCACATATATAATTCATAAATTCACATCATCACAATAAATTTATAAAATTTTAGAACCAAATTTATAACAAGCCGATCAAATATTTTCCATAACAAATGCAACCATCATTTTTTTACCTCATCAATTAGTTCTTGTCGATATGCGGCTGGACTCGGTTCCATTCGCTGTTGAAAAAAATATAAAATTATTAGTAATTTGAATAAAAAAATATAATTAAAAGTACGCATTATATAAGGTTTGAAAATCTCAAACAAAACATTCGACTCGTGGTGAATTGCGATTATACCATGAATTAATCTCATAACATAATAATTATATTATTTGCCGTCAGGTTGCGTTGGACTCTAAAAAAATAACAGAAGTACCAAGTAAATTATTAATAAAGTTACACAAAAACCTCAAATATTTTGATATTTTTTCAATTTCAATTAGGTGTAGATCATGTACCGTGAGTCTGACATAAGCAAGTCGGTTCTTTTTTTTATTTTTTCATATCATCCAATAATGCCTAAATGACCTATAATAAATTTAAATTATCATATTAGTATAAGTTTCATATATTTATATATTATTGATAAAAAAAACTTACGTATTTAGCACATTTTGGATCCGCAACCCATTTACATCATGATTCACAAGATTTAGGATAGAAAAATAGTTATCAGAGACATTGATAACCAAAATCATCCAATGATTCCTATATATATATATATATATATATATATATATATATTAAGGTCCACAAAAAGATAATTTTGAGAAATAAAAGTCTTAAAAGAAAATAATTTCATACCCCCTCAATGTACATAAAAAATAAGTAATGATGTTTGACATGCAGCAACCTGTCATTCAGGTATCTTGTTGCTACTATGAAATCGCTTTGGATGACCGAACCTGAGCATTTGTATGGACAAATGAACCCACAGCACTCGATTTCAAAGGTTTTGCACCGATTTACCGAAAGTCTGCATTTATATTATCACAAATTATTATTATTATTATTATTATTATTATATATATATAGAGAGAGAGAGAGAGAGTGAGGCTATGGTGCTTCGCGAAGCACAAAACCTCCCGTGCTTCGCATCCGTATCTCAAATTTGAAAGTTCATACGCTCGATCCAAACCGTTGAACATGATCTTCATATTGAAATATATTTGGAGATCAAATTTTATATTTTTTTGAATTTTTTTGCTATTTTTTAAATGAGTATAAAATTTGCTGATCTAACGATTTCTGCACCATCCAAAACTAGCGATTTTGTACCCATCTAAAAAATAGCAAAAAAATTCAAAAAAAATATAAATTTTGATCTCCAAAGATAGTTCAATATGAAGATCATGTTCAACGGTTTGGATCGGGTGTATGAACTTTCAAATTCGAGATACGGACGCGAAGCACGGGAGGTTTTGTGCTTCGCGAAGCACCATAGCCTCACTCTCTCTCTCTATATATATATATATATTTATTTATGAAAAGCAGATTCATTTCACCGATTTCAGAGAATAAGTAAGTACCAAAAAGCAGTACAAATACTAAAATATCATAAATAATAAGCAACAAAATATCACAAATAAGTACCACAAACAAGTAGCACAAATAAGCAGCACAAATAAACAACACAAATAAGTTTATCTAAATATGTTTATCTAAATAGATTTATCTACTTAAGTTTATTACAACATTCATCTAAATTTTAAAAAATTATCATACAAGATGATTGTTTATGTCCCCCAGGTCCTTAATCTTAGCTATCACAACATCACGAATGGCTATCATCGAACCTATAAAATAAAAAAATTATAATAGTTAACAAATTAATTTATTAAACTAAATTTAGAAAGTGATACATATCCGTCGAGATATCAAGCTATGGTGACACATACGGTACTCCTATAGCTTTTGTCATCGCTTAATTTATTGAAATCATTGCTTGATACAATGAAATCACTTCAACTTTTTGAGACTGCATTTGTTGATCCTTTTGCCTTATAATCTCCTTAAGATTCTCAATTTCGTTAAGAAGTTCGGCTTTTGTTGGTGCCATTACTAGTGAGACTGAAAAAATGATGATATTTTATATATTTTCAGAGTCATATTGCTAAACGATATTCTTTCCTCGATTTAGGGTTTAGTGTTTAGGATTTTTAGTTTTAGGATACAGTTTTGGGCCAGCCAACCATCATAATCCACTCTTTGAATACTTTATCTCATTAGCGAAAATACGTTAGTCAATCTGGTGTTTGAGAAAAATCTAGCAGCATTTTCCTTTAGCTCACTGAGTACACCAACGCATATTTGCATGCACATATGTATCCGTGGGAACAAAAGGAGAAATATTGTACTGGATAATTCTCAAACACTAGATTGTAGCTAGTATACGTTCACTAATCTTAAATGAGATAAAGTATTCAAAAAAGAGTCACATCGGGGACTATTCGAGATTATTTTTTATTGAATTAATATCGAACGGGTACAGACCTAAATTATTTTAAAATAATGGTAAATTGGTCCAATATGACAATATTATCAATTAATTATATATATTATTATATATATATAATTAATCAATTAATTATGCAAACAATGCTAACAACTAATAACTACTTTATCATGTACATGCATGTGTTGATTTGAGATATACATGTTCTAACAACTAATTAAAAACTGTATACTTTAGAGATGAAAATATACCTCAGAGAAGACAACTGGTCCCTGATTGAAGAAAAGATATGGTTGTTGCTAGCTTGCTAGTTGCTGAACAATAATCTAATTAGAATTGACTAATTTAACAAATAACCAATTAAAACCTAATTTAAAGATAGAAAATATACCTTAGATCAGAAGCTGGTTGAAGAATGAGAGAAATGAATCAGCTAGCGGCGCGGCCAGAGAAAAATTTGGCAATATATTTCTTTTCGCATGAATTTACTAACGGTTATTTACCAAAAACCGTTAGCAAAACTCAGCGCAAGAACCTTTGCTAATGGTTTTTAATAAATAACCGTCAGTAAATGGAGAGTTTGCTAACGGTTATTATTAAATAAATATTAGGAAAAATTGTAGCGCTTCGTTTGTTAATGATTTTTAATGGATAACCGTTAGTAATTATTTTACGCTGAAATTTGCTAACAGTTACTTATTAAAAACCGTTAGCAAATGTTTCCGATATTTTTCTAACACCTTTTCTAACATTTTGTTATTCAAAACCATTATAGAATAGTTGTAGTTAATTTCCAAAATACCACCGCCCAGTGTTACTAACAGTTGTCACTATTAACCGTTAGTAAGTTGGTGTTAGTAAAATTTAATTATGTTGTAGTGCGAGTTAAATTACAGTGCTTATTTATGCCCATTTGCAAAGTAAATATGAAATATTTCAGGTTTCCCAACTCTTGGTATTTGAAGCGATTCTTAACAAAACAGTGTTGATATATAAGTATCTTCATCAATATCGACATTATTATATATCCAAATCAAATGAGTTACTATGCAGATTAAATAAGCTGCTTAATAAAGGCATCATGACATGAACATGCAATTAATAACTCATTTAACCTCAATAAAATCGATATCAACTATATAACAGGTGTTCGTAATCTCTCTAAACATTTTCCTAAGCAAAATAAAGATGGAAGATAACACAATAAAGGAACAAGAATTATATATTTAGTTTCCAAATTTCGTACCTTTTTGCTTAAACACAAATTACAGATCTTTAGGATGCCACAAATTACAGATCTTTAGAAATATTTATGGTGAATAGAGTAGTCTAATAGCTCATGAGGTTCATAACCTCGAAGTCATGAGATTAAATTCTATCTCCACATCAATGTTTTGTTTCTTAAAACGAAATATTGGAAGGACAACGATCATCAATCCATATTAATTTTATCCTTAATTGAATTAAGAGAGAAAAATTAACAGGGATTTTTTTTTAAGACTGATCGGAGTCGGACAAATGCGTTAAAAAAATAATAACAATTAATGTTGACTAAGTCGACATCCTTGCTTAATCAATTGAACCACGTCAAGTCGTCAAGGCCATATATACCCAAGTCGATCGCTATGCATCCTCGACAAGTAATATTATACTAGTTCGTATAGAAGTTTCGATCGATCAAGTATCATGATGCAATGTTTATTTATTAATTATGCCTATCTATCTGCCAATGCATGTGCATAATTTTCCAATTATAGCGTTCTTCACGTGGTACGCGACTTCTCACACTATCAACTTGCTACGCACGCAGCACACAGGATCGATAATCGAAACCTGACGGTTTATTTTGCTTTTGCACTGGCGGGCGCGCGGTTCTATATTTCATATTTCATAAAATTAAGATGTGGTGGGATGTGATTTGCTGGAGCATAGAAGAAGCATTATACTCTTGACATTCATTTTTATTTATGATCTGTACGATCCACGTTGACTTTACAAATTTCCTTGACAAGTTCTCTGATTAGTTAAGACGCAGCTAATAACTCTTGCTAGTTCCGATCTTGAGTATAAGTTCATTAATTCCAATTTCATTCCATATAAAATTTTACAGAAAAAAAACATTAACTTCTGTTGTGATTACCTTTAAGCAACGATTCTGTCAAGCATGCCTTCTGCAATGGTTTTGGAGGAAGAACTGTTGCAGAGAGTGCAACTGGTTCTTTATGCAATGCTTCTGGTGGAAGAATATATAGTTGCAGAAAGTTCCTTCTACAATGGTTTTATTGAGAACATTTCTAAAGGTGAAACTTGTTCTTTAATAACAACCGTTGCTTAAGGTTGTCTCAATTCCTAACATTAGAAACGGATACATAATCGTTTCTAATGTATTTTAATAATCACTTCTAAAGTTAATTTTTGCGGTAATACATAGCGCATATGCATGCATTATGTGGGTGCATGCATATATGGTTCAATATTTTTAAAGTATTTGAAGCGATTATATTTCATCAAAAAATTCATTAATAAAATAAGACAAGTAAATAGATTATTAACATAATTTTAAAATTTTAACATAAGTTATATAGGTTTATATAACATGATAAAATCTTAGAAATTATACATCATATATTATTAAATATATAAATGTATATTCTTATATATGCGACATCAATATCAATTCAAAACACAAAATTTCTCATACACTATCAATTCTAGTTCGATAAATACCAATCCAAAATTGTTGACTAGCTATGTTATATATAAGGTGGAGACCTCAAAAGGCGATTTATTCTTCTATGTGGTTTTCAAGTTCATTTGCAAACAAAGGCTCTTTCAAAAATGCAAAATGAAACAATGGTATAATTGAAGTTCTAAGCATGCTTCAACCATTTCCAGACCGGAACTCGACAAAAGACATTCTAAATTAAATGCACAGCAGAATGTCTTCTACTTCATGTGCTAGCTTTTCCTTTGTCAACCATGCATTCATCGCGACATCACGTAATGTATATACGTAGCAAATTATCATATGCGTGATATTTCACTAGTTCAGATGGAAGACGATATTTATTTAATTTAAATAAAGTGTTTCTGGTACACATCTGACATTTAACTATTTAAGCATATAATTAATCCATTTTTAATTAATGTACATTCTGAATTAAAAAAAAAACAGTAGACTTTTGAATATGATACGATGGTGGAAGAAATTCTTTAGAGAGTCAGAAAGATAGAGATGGATAAACAAAAAGAAGTTTCGTAATATTATCTCTCTTATATAGCAAAACATTACAATTTTTTTTATAAACATCAAAGAAAACCGTAAAAGTAACATATTAATTATTAAATAAGAAAATAAAATCCTAAGCACAACTCACTAAAAACTCGTAACTTTCTATAGAATACTCCAATTGATTTGAAATTAATTAACTAGATATCAAAAGCTTTAAACAATAGCTCTCATTTACTTAAAACAACTTTCTTATGTCTTCCAAATTTCCTCATTAATAAACGTCAAATTCTGTCCACTCCAGAGTTTACAGTTCTTTATTCATATTTCCCAATTAACTTTAATAATATACTGATAAGTTTATATATTTTTTCCAACACACACAAGTTTCCACTTAATCGTTTTGATACAAAAGCCTTGAAAAATATTTGTGAACCCCTTTAGAAATTAAAACGATCCAAGCATTTGAAATGCACAAATAACAACTGTTAATTTTATAAAGGATCAAACTACCATTAATTTTTCACAAGATCCCCCCCCCCCCACACACACCCAAAATTGATAAAATACGTATTAAATATATTCAACACAAAATTTTCCTCATTTTTTTTCTTTTCAGAATTCGGTAATGTAAATGCATGCATTATAAACGTGGCGGATGTTCTAACTATCTAAAAAAATAAAAAATAAAATATCGATCTATAGCACCGGGGCGATCCGTGCTATCCATATCCCTATAGCTAACTCTTCATATAAATATATATGTAGTTATAGAATGAATTTTATATATTTTTTAGAATTTTTATTATTTTTTAGATGGTTAAAAAATTATTTATTTTGAAGATGGCTCATAATAATTAAATCAAGTGAATTTTTAGCTCTCTAAAATAATAGTAAAAAAATTTAAAAATATAAAATTTAGTGTACAACTAGTTGGGTATTCATTTGAAAATCATTTTGAATGATTCAGATCGATTATTTAGACTTTGAAAAAGATAAACTGATTCATAGTACGAAAGTAATCCGTACTATGCATAGTACCATAACTCAATTCATATATATACGCACATAGTTTATTCACATGCATGTTGATTGTTACAAAATTTATATTTTTAATGTAATCGCTGCATGTATATATTGACATTAATATACGAAATGATATTTTAGAATTTTATGACTAATCCAAGAAGTACCTTGTGTACTTGTTGATCGAGTTAATTATTAGTTGATGCTTTCCCTAAAGTCTGTAATAGAAACAGGAATGACTTTATTAAACTTTCTATATAGAGGGATCACTTGATAGTCCATAAAGACCATCAAAACTTATGTAATTTATAATATTTTAAGTTTATTTGAATTTTCATCATCAATCAAAACGGCCTAGGCAAAGATGCCATTATTTTCATTATATTGTTTGATATGTCTCCAAATTTCCAAAATTGTGAAAATGAAAATATGATACTATTAACTGTTATCTCCGTCAATATGACACTATTAACTGTTACCTTCTTTCGGCAAAGAGTGAGAGGGCAATATTCCTCCTATTTCTCTTTATTGTTGGATTAGATATTAAGGTTATCATAGAGACCTTCCTTGTTTGATCTGCTAATTATACCGGAGAAAGAAGTGATATAACACAACGAATCGAATTTGATTGAACTTGGCATTGTGCTAATTCTATTTGAAATCAATTCAAACCAATTTGATTCAAATTAGACACTCAATTACTAACTGAGGAGTGAATTCGGAATTTGATTCATTATAATTCGAATTAGTTCGATTCAGTTTGTAACAATTTGAAATTGACTACAAAAAAAATTTAAAAATAGTCCAAACTTCAAAATTACAAAGTACAATACTATAATTTCAAAATATAATTTAAACAATAATTCTAAATATATCTCAATCTCATAGAAAATACTATAGAATATAAATTCATAGTTTAATAATTAAGAATCCTAAATAACAGCCCAACTTCAAAAGAATCACAATACAAATTCAGTTCATAGTTAAATTATGTCTCAAACTCTCAAAAGTACAATTTAAGTTAAAAAAATATTAATCAAAATCCTAAGCATTAAAGCCAGCAATTAACAGCCATCTATTCCTTGCACTTCAACCTGAAAGGCAATAGCAAATTGTTTGGCTTAATTATAAAATAATTATTTTGAAAGATGATTAATGCTTTAAGAAACTGTGTATTGGAAGAAAGAAATAAGTAAATTTCGCTGCCACTTTTATCATATCTTATACAATACAATCAACATAATTCAAATTGAGTGATAAAGATAGATTTGGAAAAACAAAAGGAGGCTTGAGCCCTTATCAGCTTCAGATTAATCATCTTTTGCAACAAAGTATCTCTTCTTGATATTTACTTTTACCATATACTTGGTCTCTTTTCTCAAATGCCCTTAAAAAGGTTAAAATTTTAAAAATAAGAATTAACTTTTGCAAAGATAACAACAGATCTAGTTTCCCAATGATAAGGCATTTCTCAAGTATGGGTTCCATATTCTAAGAAGCAACAAAATTGCTACATGACCTAAGGTTTACTCAATTACTGGTTTGAAAGGTGAGTTCTGACAAGAGTGTTGATGACGGAGGATAAGTTCTGACGAGAGTGCTAACGATGGAGCGATTGCTTTGGGCCTCCTAGGATCGGCTGATCGAAGGGTGACTGGGTGAGTCGGGAGTAGTTGGATGAGAGTCGAGGTAGCCGGGCAGGATCTAGAGTTTGCGTTGGCATCTTTGCAATTTGCATGAGGGAAAGAGAGAGAGAGATGAGGAGCAAGCGGCTGTATGGGAGCGATAGGGTTTTGATGTTTATATACATCACGTTTTAAAAGATCAGACGGTTGAAAATAATTTGAGATTCGAACTCATTAAATTCGCGAATCTATTTCGATCAAATTACACTGAGTTCAAATTCAATTTGAAATTAATTCGAATTGGTTCGATTCGATTTGAATTAATTTTAATTTAAAATTTGAACGAGTTGATAACGAACTTATGCCGAATCGAACACGATCAAGTTACGAATCATGAATATTTTTACCACCCCTATATAACACTTTTCTTATTTTTTCTCCTCCATTCCAAATGTGAGAAATGGAGAGAACAAATGAATTAGGGCTGGAGAGCAATATTGAGAGATACTCATTGGCATATACTTTTGATTGAATGCTTAGATTACTAGTGGATTGAATAATCGGTCAAAACTAGCAATTATATTTTTGTCTTTTTTTAAATATTAATAGCTTTGATCCTCATTGAAGCAACACTCATAAATTAAATAAGTCATAAATGGAAAGAGAAAAATAAGAGAGCAGATAATGCACATTCCGAATTATTGATAGTTTTTTACACTACTAGCTAGAATCTCACTTTTAAGGCTTTGGGTGAAAAAAAAAAGGCTTTAGGCATGGGTAAACACACACCAATGATCTCCTATGTGGGTGTACGCACTCCAAAAGACTCACACTATTAATCTGTACGCTAATAATAATTATTGGTGTGTAGCGCGTGCTATTGATTTTTGGATGGAATGTCTTGTATTTTTGGTGTGCACCCACCCATGCATAAAATGTCATCTGAACTCACTATATTGGATTGGTGGTCTTGTATTTTTGGTGTGCACCCACCCATACATAAAATGTCATCTGAACTCACTATATATTACAATATCATATTTTTATTTTTCTTTTAAATTATCATGGAATAATTATTTTTTATAATAGACTTACCTGTTATACCGCTTAGAATTATCATATTCATATATATTAAAAAAATAATTTTGCATCAACTTTTGAATGGTGCACGACAATGCATAAATTACATGCCATAAAAATCATCCAATTATAATACAATAAAAATCATCAACGATAGTACAAAATTATTGCATTCAAAGTATATAATATAAAACATATCCACCATCGAATTCAATATATTTCTTCACTCTAGATGTTTGAATTCTACAAATATATATATATAGAGAGAGAGAGAGAGGCTCTGGTGCTTCGCGAAATATAAAATCTTTCGTGTTTTGAATCTATATCTTAAATTTAAAAGTCCAAATCATTGAACATGATTTTCATATTGAAATATATTTGTCGATCAAATTTTATATATTTTTGAATTTTTTTTATAATTTTTTAGATGAGTGAAAAATAACCACTATTAAATGGTGCAGAAATTGTTAGATCAACAAACTTGTACCTATCTAAAAAATAGCAAAAAATTCAAAAAAAATATATAATTTGTCCCATAAAAATATTTCAATATGAAAATCATGTTCAACTATATTTTGGATTGGCTATTTAGACTTTTAAATTTAAGATATGAACGCGAAGCACAGGAGATTTTGTGCTTCGCGAAATACCATAACCCCTCTCTCTCTCTCTCTCTCTCTCTCTATATATATATATATATATATATATATATATTAATCCAAACATATAAGAAAAGGCTGTTTTGGTGAGTTGATAAATTGACTCGATAGTCGACCCATCCAGCTCAGAGGTCAAACGGATAAGACCGGGTCGGACCTAAGTACGGATCAAGCGGGTGCGGGTTTAAGGTGAGACTCGCTCGTCCAATTCTTAGTATCGATAAAATTTAATAATGTATAAATATGTGTTATCTATATATTATTACATATTGAATCAATAATTTATTTTGTTATTTATAAATCTCAACATAATTATCCCTTAAATTATATAATAGCACTAATTATTAACATTTATATAAATACTTGTGCTAAAAAATATTGATATACCATATATTAGATATTTAATTACCGTATTAGTATTTTATATTTTTATTGAAAATGTAAAAACTGTAAACTTAATTAAATACAATAATCATTTTCTAAAGGTATAATATAATTAAGAAGAGAAAAATATTTAATCAGAGAAAAAATTAATTGATTATGCAATAATTCGGGTCGGAGCGGGTACAGGCGGTTAGGCCCGTGAAACATTATGGACGGGCCGGATCATTAATTTTAGGTCCGAAAGTAAGAATTGGATAGGCCGGGCCAAAAGTTTTAAAAGATGAATCGGACTCCGAATTTAATACAAATCCAGCCCAGGAAGGGAGGGAAAGGCGGAAAGATGGACAGGAAGAAAGGTTTGGAATGGAAATTTTGAAGGCGGATCTGAACTCAAGGAAAAAAATTTAGGGGAAATAGATATTTGGTGAAATTTGTTGGAGGATTGATAATTTTTGGCGTAAGTTGCTGTGTGCACTAACCTACACCACTGATAGATGGGTGGGGTCCATATTTTTTTTTTATTGGCATGTGTTGTTGAGTATCCATGCATCCAACAAATAAGAATTATGCACGCTAAAAATAGAGATTCTAGTAGTGTCAGTAATAATGTACGTGTTAAACAATATAAAACTAAGATAAGGCTATAATGTTACTAGTTTAAGGAAGTGAATTACTTAACTTTCTTATGTTTGTAAAGTGATAATAATACATTGTACACAGGTATAAACATTTGTGAATTTCAGAAATTCAACATGGATCAAGTAGAAATAATTTTTGTATGCGGTTAAAATATGGAACATAAATGTAAGAATAATTTCTCAAAAATAATTGAGTATTTACAACTGATGTATAATTTCCATACATTTACGCGAATCATATGTTATACTCATGTTGATATTAAAATAAGTAAATTAGAAAGAACATGCCTTCTTATGCATGACAAACTACTGATCGATGTGTATATTTATCGTATTGAGTAATTCTTCTCTGTATAAATTTTTTTAGCAGTTATTAAATTTGAGTAAACCACAACTACTGATATCAACTTGATCTTTATTCAACATCATCAATACATTTTTTTTAAATTTGATCCAGAATTAGCCTATTTTATTAACCCACTTGACATGTAATGAATTAAAATAATATAGCTATCACATGGCAAATTGTGAGAATTAAAATAATATAGCTATCACATGGCAAATTGTTCAGATTGTAAACAGAATAGTACGTTACTTGGCACAATTGATTAATTACCATCTTTTTTTCCGTTCACGGTACTTCACATACAAGCGTCCCTATATATACTCTACCTATCCCATATATTATCATTCATCACAGTTAGATAACGCAATCTAATTTAGCACCATTTACTAAAACTAAAATAGAGTGAACGGGAGAGAGAGAAATGATAAATATAATCCAGCTTATTTTCGCAGTGGTTTTAGTTCTTTATCCCTACAAGGCAATCGCATTAAGCACAGATCATTATGCCAGGATTTGTCCTAATCTCGAAAACCTAGTTCGTGGTGCAGTTCAACAAAAAATGGCGCAAACACCTATAACTGCTCCAGCCACACTGCGCCTCTTCTTCCATGACTGCTTTGTCAGAGTAAGCATTCAAATAGTACTGTCACTCTGTCAGCATTTTTGGAAGCCATGTCAGTATAACCTGAGCAGTTTACTGCTCTGGTGGTAGGCTTACTATACTGCTTTTCATTTTCATTAAATGTTTGACCAAATCAAAGAAATTGGGTACTTATTGTAATGACTTACGAATTTATGATCAAAATGAGATCAGCATTTGAAATTAAATCTAATTTCCAATCAGAAGAATGGATATTATGTAAATTTTGCACCAACATATCGTCTTTACAACAACATATGTGCTTACTCTGTTATTTTTGTTTGACTTGATTGATACAGGGATGTGATGCCTCAGTCATGATCATTAACCCCAATGGGGATGATGAATGGCACAATCCTGATGACTTCACACTTAAACCAGATGGGTTCGACACTGTTTTGAGGGCGAAGGCAGCAGTTGATGCTGACCCACAGTGTACCAACAAGGTCTCATGTGCTGACATCTTGGCCCTTGCTGCCAGAGATTCAGTCTTGTTGGTATGTCTCATACATTAGTCATGATATGAATGATCTTTTGTGATGTTTTGAGTCAAATATATATGAACCATTTCATCTAATTATCTTAATTCAGAGTGGTGGGCCATACTGGTCAGTGGAGCTTGGGAGATATGATGGAAAGGTGTCAACAAGAAACAGTGTGGTGCTCCCTCACCCAGATTACAACTTGGATAAATTAAATCAAATGTTTTCAGCTTACGGCCTCGACCAAACTGATATGATCGCTCTCTCTGGTAAACAACATTTTTTTTGTGAATGATATGTTTTGGTCTTTTTCCCTCTAAAACTGACGCTAATATCAATCCTCCTCATTAGGTGGACATACATTTGGGGTTGCTAGCTGTGCCTTCATCAACAATCGGGTTTATCCGACAACCGATCCGACAATGAACCCAACGTTCGCGAACCAACTAAGAGGCACTTGCCCTGCAATATTAAACCCTAATAACTTTGTCTTCCTTGATGCCACGACCTTCACCACATTCGACAATGGATACTACAGGAGTTTGCAACATGGCCAAGGTGTATTGGCATCGGATCAGCTTCTCTACACCGACCCAAGATCACGAGGCATGGTAAATTTGTTTGCATCAAACCAAGGAGCTTTCTTCAATGCTTTTG